>CYKH01001760.1:0-48415 GCA_001460835.1 Bodo saltans
CATGACGTTGCTTTCGCTGTGAAAAAACGAATATTAACTTGTGGAAACGACCCATCGTTGAAAATCGACGAAACAATTGAAATCGTGGAAGATGGAACGATAATCCTTCAAGAAGATCATCACGTGGGTCACCACCACCACCCCCGTGACAACATTAATGATTACCTGAGCAATGTGTTCGGCATCAATGTTGACAATGACGACAACATTGATCTCTTCGCTGAGACATCATTCGAAACTCAGCCGCACGATCATTGGCACTCACAGCAAATAGCAAGTGAGAGCAGTTCGAAACGTGGCGGTACTTTAAGCGCTGTTGATGCAGCAGTGGAGAAAGCAGTCAGCAGTCTCTTTTGGGACGAGTCGGGCAACGCGCTCGGATCCTCTCATGTTGTGTTGACCTCACACCATGAAGAACCCAGCATTCTCGCATCCATTACACTTTAGCGTGTTTGTGTTGTTGTTTTTATTTTCTTTTCTCACCCACGTAGCAAAGCACTTTGGAAAACTGCTAATGACTGTGCCCCTCCTTTTCATTTGCTTTTTTTCCACACCCTCGTTTCTGAACAATAAAAGAGAAATTGGTTGTTCTTGTATGAAGGCTTCTTTGCTTTGACTCATGTGTCACTCGTCAGCAGTCTTGTCCAGTTCTCAAGCATAGTAATTCCACCGTGCCTTTCCCAATTGATTTGTTTCGCGAAAAGAGGTTTTAGCATTTCTTTTTTTTGTTTGTTTGTCGGTCAAACTATCGGTCAAACAATTCGCCCTCTCCCTTCAACAAAAATCCCAAATATGTGACTCTCTTTCATTTTGACTTTCAAGATTGATTTCGTTAGTTTAAACTCCATCCATTAATTAGTGACTCCATCCATTCCCATTAGTGAAAAGTGAAAAGTAATGTCTTCCTCGTTTTGTTTCTTTTGTTTGTTTGCTTTGCTTTGATGCGTTTCCGTTTAGGTCATAAGTTTTGTTTGTCATCAAGCCGTTCTAGGCTAACCCACCCCCTTCACGAATACCGACAACTGAAAAAACGAAACATTACAAAAGCAAAAGAGAGAAGCATCGTGTTTCCCAGCGGGAGAGAAGCAACTAACTCTGTGTAGAACTTGAACGGATTGCATGACATGCAATAATTGAATACAGTACTGCACTTGTGGTCATTTTCCTTTTCTCTTTAAACGTAATAATTTGATGAGGGGGGAAAAAAGAATTGATTTAGAGATGACTACTATTCTTCAACGACATTGATTGAAAGCACCACTGTAGCCATGTACGTTGCCTTTGCTGCTCTCCTTATCACAATCGGCACGTCATGCAGTTGCGATTCTGGACCCATGTACGATGCACTCATCGTTCTACGAATGTCGATAAACGCCTCAGTGTGGAGCGTAAATACGTCCGTATGTAGTTGGCCTGGTGTTGGCTGTGACACATCCCTTTCCTTGTGCAACTATGGGACTTGCACTGGCGGATCGCTCCCTGACAATACAACAGCCTGGCAAGCACTTGGAGGAGCACTGACTTACTTAATGATAGTGGGGTTGCAGGATCGTTTCCCCTAGCTGCATCCACATCGCTTACCATGCTAACGAGCCGTGGGTTCAGTATCTACTCCCCTACGGGAAGTGTACAACTACCTCCAGGGGCGGTGGCTGGCTATTCTATGTCCCTGTCCTCCTCTACTGTCACCTTCGCGTCGCCATCCACGGCAGGAATCACGTATCTTTCCGTTTCTAACTCCGTCGTACCTGATATTTCTGGAATGCTCAACATCACTTCTATTTACATCTCCTCAGGGACTCTTGGTACCATCAGCTGGACATCGATGCTTCGCCTCACGTCCATTACTATTGCCTCCTCACCGTCGATCACAGGTGCGCTTCCTGAAACTTGGACAAACAGTCATTTCCCCGCTTTGACCTCAATCTACCTCAGCTCATTGGGCGTCACAAGCATCCCATCGGCTGCATGGAGCAGCATCACAATGCTCACTTCCATTACCATCGAATCCTGTTCTAGTCTCACATCAGCCCTACCAAGTGAGTGGTCATCGCTGAATCAGCTCTATAGTATTTCGATATCTGGCACCCCATTTTTAGGACCTCTTCCTGACTCGTGGAGTTATCTCGCTAGCGTCGTGACCATCAGTATTAGTGGCGCACAGTTCTCAGGAACCACGTTTCCGGCGTCATGGGTTGCTTCAGGATCGATGCCAAATCTCGTGTCACTCGTCATCGTTTCATGTGGACTCGGCGGTGCACTCCCATCTCAGTGGGAAGGCACAGCGCCCTTAACGTACTTGGGCTTATCAAGCAACTCCATCATTGGGCCACTTCCCACAACAGTGACTGGGTGGAGCCGCTTGACCACCCTCGATCTCAGCAGCAACTTCATAGGTACTGTGTTGCCTGATTGGTCGCTGTCGAGCCTCACAACGTTCTCGTGCAATTCATGTGGCATCAGCGGCCCACTACCACAGTGGGGCTACATGCCTAACATCAACACGATTTTCCTCTCAAGCAATCCCATTGGAAGCTCCATTCCCTATTCTTGGAGTCAATCCTTGCAGCACCTTGGTGCCCTTAACCTCGCATCATCGAGCATCACAGGTCAGTTGCCTGTCACGTGGACGTCGACATTTTTGAGCACCTTATCTTTGGGCAGTACTTGTCCCTAGCGGGCAATATTTCATCGTTATTTTTTCGCAGTGCGGTCGTGAGAGCTTCAGTCATAACAGCATTGGCCCACTTTGTAGCTTCACAGTACCTTCGACGCTCAGCGACCTTTTGCTCAACGACAACCAGTGTAGTGGAGCGCATCCCAACTGGGCATCAACAACAAGCCTCGCCGTGGTGGATCTCGCAGGTAATACCTTCAGTGGCTCCTTCACAAGTATTCCATCCACGCTAAGTACGTTGCGTATTGACCGGGGCAACCACTTCACCGGCACACTCCAGGACCTGACGTCCGCCACAAGCCTTACTGTCTTCTTAGCCGGTAACAACAGGTTCAGTGGAACCTTGTCTGGACTCAGCAGCTCCTTGACGACGCTTAACGTGTCAAACAACAATCTATATGGAACACTACCATCAATCATGGGCTCTTACTGGATGCAGTACCTTGACTTGTCAGCAAACATGTTCTCTGGGAATCCACCTAACCTCGTCCAAGCGCCAAATTTGATCTCATTGAACATCAGTCACAATCGATTCTATGGATCATTGATCCTGTCAACTTCACTTTCATCGTTGTCGGGATTCGATGTTGCATGCAATTCCCTTGTTGGCAGCCTTCCGTCATGGAGCAACAGTTACTCTTTGAAGTTTGTGAATGTATCGTGCGGTAACTTGTTTAGCGGATCAGTGCCACCGTTCTCCAGTTTGTCGTATAACTATCTCACTACTTTGGATTTATCGGACCAGGCCCTTACCGGCACCCTCTCTTCAATACTCGGACAAGTATTGAGCGAAGGAAGTTCGGGAATCGGGATGACCGCTCTACTGGTCGGCGGCAACTACTTCTCAGGCATCATCCCAAACTTCCTTACGTGGCCACAACTGGAACGCTTTAACGTATCAGGAAACAACCTCAGCGGAACGATTGCTACCGTTGGATCACTCCCATCGAACCTCTGGTCGATCGACGTCTCTAACAACAACGTGGTTGCTGGCTCTATCCCAATACCGTACTGCAGCAGCGGTGCAGCTCCCCAGCTACAACATTATTTGCTTGGAGGGGATGCCCACAGCTTCACCGGGTCGCTTCCAACGACGTTGAGCACAACTTTTCCCAACCTCGCCCGTTTCTCATTAAGCGGTTCATTCTTGACAACTATGCCTTATCTGTGGCTCGCTGGTTCTGCAGCATGGAAAAGCCTCACAACACTCAGCCTCCGCAAATGTGAGTTTAGTGGCACGTTCCCAACCCCATTAGCGAGCACTCAGATCACATGGTTAGACTTCTCACGCAACCAGCTGAATGGTACACTCCCTGCTGACCTACCAAGTTACGCGCCACTTCTTGTGACGCTCAACTTTGGTGAGAATGGTTTCACTGGGCAGCTACCAGCAAACTGGTCGAACCTTGCCCACCTCGAACACCTTGACGCACATTCCTGCCTTCTCAATGGCACCATTCCAGCGGCACTTTCCGCAACGTTGCAAACATTAATTTTGTATAACAACAGCTTCGTATCTACAACTTCGCTCAGTAACGTCTCGGCGGACTCAAATCATCCAACAGAAAGTTTGAACTGGTGGTCGTCACTGATGAACCTTCGGCAATTAGACATCAGCGCCAACAAGCTCACCACACTGCCCTTGGTCACGAACACTAACTTCTCCAAGTTGAGCATTTTAAACATGAGCGACAATCGAATCACGTCGACATTACCAACCTCTTGGGGGACAAGTCTGAGCAACATCAGCGCATTGAATGTTTCCCGAAATTATTTCTTCGGTGGAGTTCCCGAAGCGTGGGGAGAAAAACTTGCGCTTCTCCGGGTATTTGACGCAAGCAGTAATAATCTGAATAGTTCGCAAGCATCACTACTTCTCAGCCTTCGATGGAATGTGCAAGTGCTTCGATTGCAACATAACAACTTCACCGGTGTTCTCAATAGCATCCTGGTCCTAAGTCCGGCACTCACGGACGTTGATATCTCGTACAACCAACTCACTGGGTACCTCCCGCTCCAACTGCTTTCAAGCGCAGGGAGCTTGAATTACTTGCAACTTCAGGGAAATGCCTTTGAAGGCGACCTTCCTCGGTTATGGGGGCAGGGCAACCTTTCATCACTGAAACTCTTAAACCTGTCCTTGAACAGCCTCTCAGGTCCTATCCCTGTTAGTTGGGGTACTTTCTTACAGAGAGGTAACCTTTCTACTGATCTCTGCAACAACAACATCTGCGGACCTGTACCAAAGCAATTACGAAGCTTTCAGACTGTTGTTGGTGGGTGGTTTCACCGATGTGGTGGGGCGCCAAAAAAACGACACAGAATGCTACTCCTACACAAAAGATCTCACCAACACTCCCACTTTCTGCAAGCACTGCAAGACACCCACGGCAGTGTCAACGACACCCTCCACAGCGCTCAGTGTCTCCACTAGTCGTTCTCGCAACACCAAGACAATGTCTTCGACGCGCAGTGTTTCCTCGCCGCATCACTCCTTAAGTGTCACACCGACCATTCCAAATGTGACAGTCACCGGCGCAGCATCCATCTCGACTTCATTGTCCGCGACTCTGTCGTCGACGCCAACGTTCAGCTCTTCCGTTAGCACCACTTTGTTGATCTCAAACCATTCCATCACGTTGTCGCACGCAAGCAGAAACGCTTCTGGAACGTCGTCGTCTTCTTTTACTTTGACCAACACTGCGATGCTCAGTTTCACCCAAATACCAACTCCGTCGAATAGAACTCCCACGAAATCACAACGGTCAAAGTCCCTCACTCCATCATCGTCAAAGACTCCCACTCCCTCGACAACATTGTCTACCTCAGCTCACATTGAGCATGCAAATGTTGACACTCTCCTTGCTGCGGTGAAGGACCTCACGGCCACCGCCTCTGCCCTCACTTCTGTCCTCGCCGCCGCCGATATCTCCAACGTCAATACGCTCTTGTTGATGTCGTACGTGGACTGCAGGGGCACGAAGAGCATCGACAGCATGCGGGACGGAACCTTCTCCTCGTACATGATCTCCCCGTTCATGGACGTGGGGTGGGCTGCGGTGGCGTGGGGGAACCTGGCGCTCGGTGCCGTGGCCCTGCTGCTGAATGTTGTAGTAGCAGCTGGCGTCATGAAAATCAAAGACGCGCGCAAGAGCACACTTGTCCGCAATGATGCTGAGCTCACTCCACCACCGCCAACAACATTTGGTCAGGCACTTCATGCAACTGTCTTCGGCGATGTTCGTGTCTCAGCTGCATTTCCCCCGTTTCCAGCAATAGGTTTGCGGGTCGTTGAACTTTGGACGTCCGGCAGTGTGCTGGGTGCATTCGCTGAGCTGATGACTGCTGCGAGTGGAGGAGACGAGGGTGCGAGGTACGTGACTGGTGTCTTGGTGATGCTGAGTTGTGTGGGTGTTCTTGTTGGGTGGCAAATGACTCTCACCCATCGAGTCCTTCCCCACACTACTTTTGTTGAGTACCAATTAGGTGTGCTCCGCGGCAACACCCTTGCAATTCCAGCTGGGCGCCTTGGTGGCTGTTGCCATTGGGATCATGGCGGCCCCCCTCCTTCCGCGATCTCTTTCAGCAGCAATTTACGCCCCACAAGTCCCCGTGGTCCGCCAAGTGCAGGATTCACTTCCACTTTGGGATGTCGTGCGCGTCGTCGCTCCTCACCGCGGCGTCCTTTGTGAACTCCACCTCATGCGAAGTTGCCAGCTCGTTGTTGGCAATGATGTACTTTGCCTCTGCGCTCTTCCTTATGCGCTTTGTGTTGTACCGCGTCCCATTTGAAACACCCATTACGGTTGTTGTATTTCTGCTTCTCGGTGTGCAATGCAGTCTTCTCGCTGCGAAGCAATCTGTACCCACGTGGATCTCGTTGGTCCAAACCCTTCTCACCATCCTTCGAGCAGTCCTTCGAATGATTTCGATAGCTTTAGAAAGTGACATGGAGAAGTTTGTTTTCGATGAGCACAACAACGGCGCGAATGAAAGCGAAGAGAAGATGAGAAGAAATGTGGCTGCCATTGACTTCGGCTATTACCAACGAAGCGATAATAATACAGCGTCGTTGTCGATCCGCGAAATGGCCTTTCTCCCATCATCAGCCGAAGATGACGAGGAAGGAGGAGATGAATTTGGCGATGTTGAGGAGGAGGTTTCGGTCGACCCCAATCGTATGTTCAATCCCATCAATCAAGGGACGTTTTCTTCTTTCTCCACAGAACAACAGCTAGTGATCATGGACCGAAAGTCGCATCACTTGGCATCGACAAAATGTTCTGTTCGTGTTGGTGGTTCTCTGCCACGGCGCATGACAGATTTAGAGAGGCATTTTGCACTCAACGCAGGGGATGAGAATGTCGTTCGCGGTAGTGACGATGGAGGTGGTCTGAGTGTCGTCGTCCTCGAAGACATGGATGGGCCTTCACGTCACGTTGACCAAGATGATGACAGCAGTAATAGTGATGCGCCTCCACCGTCGCCACCATCCTCCTGCTCGGATGTTCCGTTCTATCAGCAGGAGGATGGCGGGGAGTATTTTGAATATCACAGCATGCTCCTCTAAGGTACTCGTGCCAGCGGATATTAATATAGTCCGCGCAACGTGAAAGTTAGCAAATGGAAAAATGTGACAGCCATGTTTTTCGAAAGGTACAGTCATTTCCTGACGTTTCTGGGGTGGAAGCTTCCCAACATAGTTTCTTGGTACTTTTTTTTGTGGTGGTGACTGAAGGACAAAACGGCGAAAACAGACACTCAATTCTGCTACATTTCACGCGTCGCGGACTATATTTTGTTGTTCCCTTTTTTTTTCCATGAAACGGCAAAGAAACGAAAAGAATGTGCCAAGCGAAAAGTACCGATCTTGTGTCGTAAGAACGTTCAATGTTTAATTCATCCAGGAAAACTCTAAAGTCGTGTTTGCATGCTTAGGACACGAAATGCAAGTTTGCCATTTATTTTCTCATTGTCTGTTGATGCGTTTGCATTCGAGTGCCAATAGCAAAAACGTCAAGATCGATTTGAGGACCTTTTTTGATGCGCTGAATTGATTTTGTCATCGTGAACTTTCACACAAAAAACGCACCTTCACCTAAGCCGAAAGTTATTGTCGATCTCACGATGCTGCGCAGAAGATTTTTCACACTTGCCAGCATAGCTATCTTCATCGCTAGCCTGTGCGAATGTGATTCGAACGAGCTGCGTGATGCGCTCGACGACATACGAACCTCACTGAACATCAGTAGTTGGAACACGTCTCTATCAATGTGCACATGGGCAGGTGTCACGTGCACCCCCAACGGTTCATCTCTCTCATCCCTCACACTATGCACAACAACAACGGCGCCCTGTGTCGGTAGTAACAGTTCCCTCCCCAATAACGCAACCACGTGGAGTATCATTGGCAGGAACCTCACCTCGTTGACCATTTCCCAAGGTTTATTTCCATTTCCCGACAATGCATCCACTTCACTAACGATGCTGAGTAGTTTGTCCTTTACTTTCTATTCACCTACCGTCCCCATGCAGCTTCCCGTCGGTGCGGGGTACGCCATGACTCTGTCCTCGTCGAACATCATCTTGCAAGCCTCGTCAAATGCAGGAGCAAACGTGACCTCTATGTCCTTCAGCTCCTCGACAGTTCCCGACGTGACAAATATCGCGAGCCTTACATCAGTCACCATCACCTCTGGCACTCTAGGGACGCTGAATTGGACGCTGATGACTCACCTTACATCCATAAGCATATCGTCGTCACCGTTGATCAACGGAACACTTCCCAACTGGACCAGCACCAACTTCCCCGCATTGACCTCCATTTCACTAAATGCAATTGGTATTTCTGTCACCCCAACGTCGTGGGGCACCATAGCAACCCTTACGTCCATCGGAATTACGTCGTGTACGCTCCTCAACTCACCGCTGCCTTCTGAGTGGTCAAACTTGACCAATTTGCGTTCCATAACGTTAAGTAGTACCCCAATGACCGGTCCACTTCCTGATGCGTGGGCAAATCTCGTGAATGTGACCATCATTGCCATTGGTGCAAACTTTTCTCAAGCTACGTTACCATCCGCGTGGACCAACATGACGTCCCTCATCTCGCTGACAATATCGAACTGCGGTCTTGGAGGCACTCTCCCATCGTGGCCGAGTACCACTACAGCCCTCACATACTTGGGCCTGTCCAACAACGCCATCACTGGTCCGTTGCCAACTATTGTCGCAGGATGGAGCAAACTGACTACGTTAGACATTAGCAACAACCCGATCAACAGCACGTTGCCTGTTTGGGGAGCATTGAGAAGCCTCATCACCATTTCAATGTTCTCATGCAACATCTCTGGCCCGCTGCCCCAGTGGGGGGCAGGATCAATTTCCCCTATGAGCAACCTTCAAACCATCGTAATGAACAATAACTCCCTCAACAGTACGATACCGTCGAGCTGGTGGAACATGATCTCTCTGGTCACACTTAATGCCAACTCAGCAAATGTTATAGGCCAGTTGGACCTCATTTGGAATGCAACGCGGCTTACTTCCTTGGATGTTTCTGGAAACAGCATCGGACCACTCTGCAACTTTACCGTTCCTAAGTCCCTTCAAACCCTGGCGCTTCAAAACAACCTATGCACAAGGCAGCACCCCAACTGGACCACCGCCACTACTCTGACGACAGTTAACTTAGAGGGGAATGCATTTAATGGGAGCCTCGCTATTATTCCATCAAGCAGTTTGGCAACGCTACGAATTGGTGGCGGTAATCAATTTACTGGCAGCTTGTCAAATTGGACGAGTGCAGCGACGACTTTGACGGAACTCTCTGCCAGTAACAACAGGCTCAGCGGCACCCTACCAACATTCAGCAACATCGTCACTCTTCTTCTTGCAAACAACAGCTTTTCAGGCACGCTCTCCATTCTGGATCAACGCGCTGGTCTTCAAAGTATCGATGTTTCCCTGAACAATTTGTCAGGGTCGCTACCTAATCTTTCCTCAGCAAGTTCCTTAATCCTTGTCAACCTCAGCCACAACCGGTTTTCAGGTTCACTCACTCTGGCCGCGTCTTTGTCATCTTTGAAGGTATTCGATGTTGCTTGCAATTCGTTGAGCGGAACTCTACCTGCGTGGAGTAGCAGTCTTAGCTTAGCGAACGTCAACGTATCCTGTGGAAACCGCTTCACCGGAACTGTTCCTCCCCTCAGCGTGGCGTCTCTCGTAGTGTTGGATTTATCTGATCAGGGCCTTAGTGGCACGCTGACTTCGATCATTAGCGTGTCATCTTCGCCCAGCAGTAAAATCACTGCGATGCTCCTTGGAGGCAATTCACTCACTGGGTCCATACCACAGTTTCTTGAATGGGAGAATCTTCAGCGCTTCAATGTATCAGGAAATCAACTCAGTGGCACCATATCAAACAACAGGTTTCCGTCCAACCTATCGTCCGTTGATCTCTCCAATAATCTTCTTTATGGGACGATCCCTGTTCCATCAGCAACAAGTGTATTTCCGCTTATGCAACACTTCCTCCTCGGTGGCGATGACCACAACTTCAACGGAACCCTCCCGCCCCTCAACAAAACCTTCCCGAATCTTACAAGGTTCTCGTTGAGTGGCTCCTTCCCGGTGAACATACCGTACGAGTGGCTGAACGGCCCTACTGCTTGGGTGAACCTCACGACGCTTAGTCTGCGGAAGTGTGGCTTCAGTGGGACATTCCCAAGCCTCCTTGGTAGAAATCAGCTGACATTTCTGGACCTCTCGAGGAATCGATTGGGCGGCACACTACCCGCCGATCTACCAAACCGCACACAATTCTTAACGACGCTTGTGATTGGTGAGAACGCATTCAATGGCGAATTACCTAGTACCTGGTCCAGTTTTTCTAGCCTCAAGTGGCTCAACGCACAGTCCTGCGACCTTAATGGCACAATCCCACAGCTTCCGTCCAGCTTGGTGACCCTTCTGCTGGGGAACAACAGCTTTACGTCCGATACGCCTGATGTGGGGCTGGTTCTCCCTCATCAACTTGTTCAGTTGGATGTGAGCAACAACAACCTCACTACTCTGCCCTCAATCAAGAACCTAAGCAATCTTACGATGCTGAACATCAGTCACAATCATTTCCCATCGATGGAACTCCCATCATGGAACGAGTCTCTCACATCCATCGTAGCGCTGAATGTATCGCACAATCAATTCATTGGCGGCATACCGCTTGACTGGACGACATCAATGACATCGCTCGCTTCACTTGACGCAAGTGCCAATCAACTGAATAGCTCATCTTTGACGTTAGAGTCATTGTTGGGGAACGTAGCATTTCCTCGGTTACAAATACTATGGTTACGCGAAAACAACTTCACAACATGGGATGACGGTGGCACGAATGCAGTGATTGGAAACGCGATGATGGACGTAGACATCTCGAATAATTTTCTCACAGGTGCGCTTCCAAACACGCTGTTCACTAATGCCACAAACTTGACATCGCTGCAGCTCCAAGGGAATGCCCTGAACAGCAGCCTCCCAAAGGTTTGGGGCTTCGACAACGTGACGCCAACATCATTGATGGTGTTGAACATCTCGAGCAATAATATCACAGGCCCAGTGCCGTACAACTGGGGTGGTTTGTTACGTCGGGTCAACTTTTCTATCGATCTCTGCTTCAACAGCATCTGCGGTCCACTGCCAAAAACGCTTCCCAGCAGCAACAACAGTGGTTTTCTCCGCTGCCCAGGCTCTCCGTTACTGACAATAGATTGTTATTCACGCAGCGTGACACCATCGCCTATCAACCTGACTGAGACATCGTCGAGATCGTTGACGCTAACAATGTCACTTAGTGCGTCGCCCAGCTCGTCACTCACAAAGCATAAAAGTGTGAGCTCCACGAAGCCATCGATGACGCAGAGTACTTCGGCGCGCCAAACCAACACCACGTCCTCGTCGCTATCAATGTCGTCGTCGCCCTCGTTGTCTGCTGAACCACTGTCACCGTCTCGTACGGGAAGTGCAAGATCTCTCACGCGCACAAAATTGTTGTCCCACACGCACACTCAAACATTCGGCAGCCGTACTTTTTCGCAATCGGCCACTGTGGCAAAAACCTGCACAGTTACAACGACCATAAGTGACGGGACACGATCTCCCAACAACACAGTGTCACACTCGGCTCACACGAGAAGTGCGTCAAGGACGAGAAGTACATTACTCCCCAGTGTGTCGCACTCGCTCTTCACTAAGACTTTACGCCCCACAGTATCTCCGTCGTTCACTCCCACACCAACGCGTTCAAGAACTCCCACGCACGGCAAAACACGTTCACCGACAAGGTCGAAGAAAAGCCCGACTCCAACAGCAACAAACACGCCATCGTCCTCCATTTCAATCACATCGTCGAAGGGCAGTTTGTCTGAAACGCGCAACAGCTCCAACACCAGAACATTGTCTCCCTTGCTGGGCAGTGTGTCGGGGACCAGGAACCGATCTGAAACCTTGTCGAACTCAATCATTCTGGTTGACTCAAGTGCTGATAGTTTCTTGAAGGCAGTCAAGGACCTCACCGCCACCGCCTCGGCCCTCACATCTGTTCTCTCCGCCGCTGATATCTCCAACGTCAATACGCTCATGCTGATGTCGTACGTGGACTGCACCGTCAATGGAAAAAAGGACATCGACAGCATGCGGGACGGGACCTTCTCCTCGTACATGATCTCCCCGTTCATGGACGTGGGGTGGGCCGCGGTGGCGTGGGGGAACCTGGCGCTCGGTGCCCTGGCCCTGCTGCTGAATGCTGTGGTGACTGCCGTGGCCGCGATGATCGATGCGCGCAGAAGGTCTGAGCTCAGCGGCGACCTTCAAGCGCCTCATATGCCAATCACAAACGCTTTTTATACAACCGTAATGGGCGACGTGCGTGCCTCGACTGTGTTCCCGCCCTTCCCTGCTATTGGTATTCGCTTTGTTGAGCTGTGGACCTCCGGCAGTGTGCTGGGTGCATTCGCTGAACTGATGACTGCGAGTGGAGGAGACGAGGGTGTGAGGTATGTGACTGGTATCTTGGTGATGCTGAGTTGTGTTGGTGTTCTTGTTGGGTGGCAAATGACTCTGATGCACAGAGTCCTTCCGCGCACTACTTTTGTTGAGTACCAATTAGGTGTGCTCCGAGAGAACATTGAAGCTATCCCCGGATGGGCGCCTTGGTGGCTGTTGCCTGTCGGATCGTGGCGACCTCCCCCCGTACGTCAACGATTCGACCAGCTTTTTATGCCCCACAACTCTCCGTGGTCCGCCAAGTGCAGGGTCTGCTTCCACATTGGCATATCATTCATTTCTTCGCTTTTGACGGCAGTTTCATTCGTGAGTTCCGACAGCTGTGAAATTGCAAGTAGTTTGTTAGCAGTCACCTACTTCGCGATGGCTGTGTTCCTTGCTCGCTTTCGCTTGTACCGTGCTCCCTTTGAGACGCCCGTGGCAGTTGCTGTGTTCCTTCTTCTTGGTGTTCAGGTCACTTTCATCGCTGCGAAGGAATCAGCACCCACATGGATCTCGTTGGTGCAAACACTCCTCACCATTCTGCGAACAGTTCTACGAATGATCTCAATTGCTTTAGAAAGCGACATGGAGAAGTACTCTTTTTTTGTGGCTGATGACAAGGAACCTGAAACGAGGAGAGGGAACGCGGCAGCCATAGACTTTGGCTATTACGATCGGAGCGAAGACTCAGACCTTCTGCGTCCGATCGAGATGGTGGCGGCCTTCGGGGCACGTCGTCACGACGATGACGATCCATTTGAGCAAGACGTCGAGTGGAGGGGGAACGATGAAGCTGAGGTGGAGATGCTGGTAGACGAAGAAGAAGAGGACCCGCTCCGCGTGTTGAACCCTATCGATGACCATGTCGTCACTGCTGCTGGTACGTTCACTTCACCCGTCGCAAGTAGTGGCAGTGGTGGCGCAGCAGTAAGACGTCACGTTGTTTCAACGCAACATGGGAGTCCATCGAAGAAACACGCAGCCATGCGAACGCCGCTGCCTAGTGAAGAAAGGAGTGACTTAGAATTGCACTACTTTGCAACAAGTGACGGCGACAGCAATGGCAAGAAAAGCGAAGAGATTGTTGGGGATCATCATAGTGGTGTGAACACCATAGTGATAGTTCGCAGCACAGAAGATGAAGACGACGAAGATGATGAGCCTCCGCCGCCACCATCGCCACCTTCCAGCGAAGGTACTGATTTTGACTATGACCTGGTGGATGTTGACTATGACAATCAGTCTTACAATGGCATGCTCCTGTGAACAGCGTGTAGCAGGCATGCGTCGAAAATGTACGCGTGGAGAGGTTTCTGTTGATTCTAAAGTTTCTTTGTTGTTGTTTTTTTTTTTTTTTTAATTTGTTTATCTTCCCATTATTTTCCTGCGGCTCACCATTCATAGCGTTCGGGTAATATCTGATTTCTTGGGGGCTGAGGACTGATGATAGATTATTTTTTTCTTTTAAGAATAGAAGTGACTCACATTTCAGCGACAATCCTATTCGCGCAACCCCATGTGTGTGAGATGCTTTTTCTTGTTGTTGTTGTTGTATTCCACATTCCCCATCGCTCAGTAGCACGTGTGTGCACCAATTACTGACAAGACCCGCATAATTTCGTTCAAACCGACTTTTACACTGTCACACTGCTCCAATCTCTTGGTTGCAACTTTACATTTGTTCATCATCACACTTCATCGTGGCCCTATTCGTATTTTACTGTCTCAAAGTCAAAGCGAATAATTGTTAAACGTTTCACTGCACACTTCGTTGGAGAGGCACAACACGAACAGCAGTAGGGAAGCATCCAACAATCGATCATGTTGGGCGGTCGTCCCATCAAGAATAGTGCTCAGGTCAAGTTTGGAGCACCAGCGATCAAGTTCTCTGGAAGCTCGCCTTCAAGTGTGTTGTTGGCAAGGTTAAGATCGCGCAGCGCACCACCTACATTTAAGCCGCCATCGAGCGCGCCGATGAAATTGTTGTGCGCCAGATAAAGCACTTTTAGCGTTGGGAGCGCAGTTAGCAGCGACGCCAACGATAGCGCAGAGCCGTCTAGCAGATTGCTGCTCGCATCCAGTGAAGTCAGTGTGGTCATTGTTGAGGCCCAGGCAGCAGGCACGCCGCCAATGAAAAAGCATTTTGTGCGCGACACGTTGAGACTCACAAGAAGTGGTGCATAGTTTTCCAAGATCAGTAGGGAAGGGTACGATTTAGTTTTTTAGTTGATTGCGTTCGATCGACCAGAGGTTCGATGGGAATGTAGTGAGATGTCTAGCAGCGTGAGGTTGGTGCTTGCAAGTGGGCTTGGGAACGTCCCAGAATTGAAGCCGCACTTGCGCAGACTAAGTGTTGTGAGATTCACCCACGCTGCACTGCCAACGAGCCACGCGTACGGAATTGTGACGGGAAATGAGCCGCTCAGCGAAAAGCGTTTGAGGTTGGGAAATATTATGTTGAGGGGCGGGAGTGTCCCACTGAAGTTATGAGCGTCACCACCGAGCAGGAAGTGCTGCATCTGCATAAACGTAGTGCTAGTCGGGACCGGCACGGTACCATTAAGGGCATTGTTGTTGGATAAGCGATGAAGAAGCAACTTGGAGATTAGTGCAATTGATGGTCATCGACGTCAAAGTACTTTCAAGTACTCTCCACGTCGTGCATTGTCTGGAAGTGATCCTCAGCCACTGCAATTTGATGCGGTAGAACACACTGCAATGGATGCCAACAGCGACGAAGAAGTGCCAGATGCGCAAGTGAGCCTGACGCATTGGATGGACGTCCGTTGAGAGCATCGGGGACAGAAGCATTCAAGTCGCAGTATCAATTGTTGTCGCCTGCAGCTGTTGCCACACACAGGATTGAAACGAATACACAGCAACTATCGTTGGCGCGCTCGCACAGCAGCAGTCGTAGCCATGTGTGCTTCTCTCCAGCTGCAGGGCAACGTCCTCCACGGCAGTCTCCCAAAGTCATGGGGGCTGAGCTACGGAGCGTTGACGATGCTCAACCTCTCCTCCAACCGCATCACTGGGGCCCTCCCATACAACTGGGTTAACGTCCTTCGTCAGGTCACGGTTGACCTGAGCAATAACAGCATCTGTGGTCCTGCGCCAAAATCACTGGCGTCCATATCGGGCATCGGTTTCAGTCGTTGTCCTGCAACACTCGTAATCGACGCCAGCTGCTTCACGTTAAGCGATTTCGTTGTGCCCTGCGTGTAAGACGCCGTCAACAGCTCAGTCCACCACCACTACACATCACGGGATGCAACCGAGACAGACACGACATCCCCTCTGCTATCGCAATCGAAAGTGTTGGCCTCATCGGTGTCAGTTTCGAGCAGTTAGCAGCTCAGTTGACGTTCACGCAAAGCGAAATGTCGCGTAAGACGAGAACCGAACCATCATTACTCCCAAGCAAAACCATCACCCGTAGCACCTTTCAATCAACTTCACCGTCATCGCATGTGTCGCCCTCGCACACATCATCTTTAGTCGAAACTGCATCACCATCCTTGCTGGTGACCCGATCTCGTCAAACTTTGCCCTCCACGAACTCGATCAGTGAGTCCTGCAGCGGGAATTGGACTGGGTCAGCTACTGCGTCTCCAACCATTTCGCAATGGGACTGCAACGCAGTCAACAGTTCTGAGATTCTTGTTGCTTTTGATAACACCGGTAACCCAAGAACTGCTGCGATGTCATCCTTGCGCTACATTATCACTCAGCATTCCGTTGACCGCCATCTGCTCATGGACGCCCCATCGTCTGTCATTATTCTCAACATCACCGTTGTTGCCCCATTCGCCGGCTATTGGTCTGTACTCAATGCATCTGTCAATGAGCAGTCACTGATATGGCAGTCCGTGACGGCCGTTACAGGCAGTTGGCACCACGTAACTCTTCAGCCTCCGAGTGGAGGTTGGATCGCTGGTGGCTTATCACTCGCCTACACTGACCAAGTGCTCCGTCTTACCATCACGCTAGCATGTGGCTCGTCTCCGTATCTTGAAATGTTGATAGACGTCAACTCTCCTGGAATATCCCGAGCACTCGCACAGCAAGTGGACACTGCGATTCAGTCTACGCAGATTATGTCACTGCTTAGTGGCAGCCCGTCCTCCGGTCCTTCACTAGCCCGTGCAATGGCCATTCGGAACATGGTGATGTGCGATGCGGATGCTGCGATCGGCGGGGGCGTCGTTGACTTGGACCTCGGCATTTGCACATCCACGCTTGGCGGCGATTCTACCGCAGTTGCGCGCAGTGCTATCGCCAGCAACCTCGTGTTGGTGGGGGTCGTTGGGCTATTTCTGACCTCCGTCAGTGTGTGTTGGGCCCTTGTGCAAAGTGAGTCCGTACGAAAAGCTGCTGTCGTCATGGCCCTTCCGTCCTCTCTCTCTTGCCCGTGTCTACCATTGTAATTCCCTCCACAACGTCAAGTGTTGTTTTTTTGGGGTGCACGCCTCAGCAACAGTCCTTGCAGAGGAATCGACATATTGTTGATGGCTGTGGGGCTGCTGTTGTCCATAACGCCGGTCGTTGGAGTAGTGGTGGTGTGGATTGCCAAGGCTCATGGGAAAAATACGAAGTGGTCGTGTATCAAGCAACCAACGAAGGTGTCCACTTCGATCGGTTCAGCGCATATCTTGGGGAAGCTGAAGAGGTTCATCCAACGTGGGTTGGAACGTCGGTGGAAGTGGCACTTCGCAGCGTCCCCCTCGGAAGGCACACCGCCAGGCGCCCAGGTGCTGCTGCTGGAGTACAGGCTGCTGTGGTACTGTTGCTTTGATAGTGCCATTCTATTTGTTGTCGCGGCTTTGTCCATTGCAAGTGGACTTGACCAAGGCAACCTAACACTTTGTCGAAGTGGCACAGGTGTTGTCTTGGTGCTGCTTGTTGTGCAGCTCTCTGTTGTCATCGCCACACGGCCGTTCACATCCCTTCTCTCCTACGTAGCAACGATCATCAGTATGGTGCTCACATTTCTTAGCGTTGTTGCGCAGCTTATCGTTGCCTCCTCCACCAGTCCGTCAGTACTTTGGTTGATGGATGCTTCATTAATTTGCATCCTCGGCGTCGGAGGAGTCTCCGCGTGCAAGATGGCAACTGATACGTACGATCTGGCTGTTGGACTTTGGCGACGATGGACTCGCTTATGCAGCAGCAGCGAGCAGTGTCAAGGAGCTGCACGCCAAGATCACGGCGCTCTCAAGGTCGACCGCCGCAGAAGAATAGTTGCTGGCACACTGAATGAAAATGAACACGACCATGAGTTCCTATCCGACATGCTGCGAGACGACTTAGTCTTCGAGTCGCCAGGCTTAGAAATGCTTAGTGTGCTCCACGACGACGACGCAATGAAGCTGCTCATTACAACAGACGACCATAAAAGTGACGCACTTGACGGCATTGAAGCAATGATGATTGACTCCGTCGACAACCCTGGCACTGACGACGCCATTGTCAGTGCTGAGCAGCAATTTTGGAGCTCAACGGGAACAGCACTTGGTACTGCGCGCACCACTGAAGACTCGTTGTTGATGCTGCCCTCCGACGTTCAGTTGCTGCGAGTGAGGAAAGATCGTCGGCGCGTCCAAGTTGTAGCGAACGCCAACCGCCCACCGTCGCGGGTGTAGTTATTTCATTCATCGTGGTTTTATTTATTATTTACTTCTTTCGCCATCGTGTTCTAAATTCTGCTTTCTCCGCTTTCAAAGCGTCTCCCTCACACACTCGCGTGAACGCATTTCATTATCGTTATGGTGCTCTTAGATGCGCTTGCTGAGGGACTGTTAAGTCGGACAAAATTTACGAGGAAATTTGAACAACTCGTGGAAATTCCGCTCCTCTCAAAGTATTTCCTGTTTCTTTGGTGTATGGCAAGACGACAACGTAGCTAAATGGTTCCTCCTTCCTTCTTGAAGGACGTGCAGCTTGATTCCTAAATTGTTTGTGTGGAACTTGGCCAATGAATGCGCTTTCGAGGTCAGCGGCAACACTATTCACTTACATACATCACTGACTCTATTCGAGTATGCGCTAAGCAACACGTCAAATCACTGTCTATTCGTGTGGGTCGATTGAGAGATTTCATCCCATTTCTTTTGATGCTTTTGCTCTGTCAACTTCTAGTTTCCGTACAAAGGAGCTGTATGCATCCCGCAGCTGAATTCAATAGGTGGCTAGAGATCTTTTAGAGGCAGACTGTGCGCTCCCCCAACATCATTCATCGCTCACATTTCTGCTTGTGTGTGGTCCCTCAAGTCCGTCGTTTGCCCATCCAGTGCCTAGGTGAAATGTATCCCTTCGTTATCATTATACTCCTCGTCGCTCTCTGTGTCGTCGAAAAGACCAACGCCGTTGCATGCTTCTGTGACACGGATTTGACCACTAACGCTGCACTTCTCAACATACGCACTGCAGCGGGCATCGCTGGTTGGAACGTGTCACTGTCAACATGCACCTGGACAGGCGTGGGGTGCTCAGCGACAGCACTCACGACACTCTCCCTGTGCTACACTGGTGTTGCTTGCACAGGCGGCTCGCTGCCTAGCACTTCATCAACGTGGCAGACTATTGGTGTCGCTCTGACTTCCCTTGTCATCTCTGGTGCAGCGATCACTGGAGCGTTTCCATCAGCAGCATCCACGTCGCTCACCAAACTCACAACTTTAAGTTTCTCCTCGTACTCACCGACAGGAACTATGCTGTTGCCCGCCAGTACGGTTGCGTACTCCATGACGTTGGTCTCCTCCTCTTCCATCACCATCGCATCGTCAGCCTCAGCGCGACTGACGTACCTCGCCGTGACCTCCTCCACAGTTCCTGACGTGTCAGGCATTTCAAACTTGGCATCCATCAGCATCAACTCTGGCACTCTTGGCACCATGAGCTGGACGTCCATGACGGGCCTCACCTCTGTGACTATCTCCTACAACACTGGAGCGCTGCCCAGCTGGACGGGTGCAAATTACCCAGTGCTCCAGTCCATTGCGCTGAGCTACCAAACCGGCGCCGCGAGTCTCCCTACATCGTGGGGCAGCATTCAGAGTTTGACGTCGATGAGTATTTCTTACTGCTCCGGCATCACATCAACGCTGCCGGCCAGCTGGTCCTCTCTCACAATGCTCCGTACATTGTCTGTCTACAGCACACCCATCACCGGACCTCTTCCAACAACTTGGAATAGTCTCGCGAGCATCACGTCCATCGGTGTCATAAGTGCCAGCTTTGCTGGAGCAACGTTGCCTTCGGCATGGACCTCAATTCCAAAGCTCACCTCACTGACCATCTCCAGTAGTGACCTAGGCGGCCCTCTCCCCCAGTGGCCAACCTCGACGCTGCTCACGTACCTTGGCCTGCAGAGTAACTCCATCACGAGTCCACTTCCCACCGTTGTCAACGGTTGGAGCACCCTCACAACTCTCGACATTAGCAACAACCCTATTGGTGGCACGCTGCCACCGTGGGCAGCGATGACGAGCCTGCTGACGTTTGTTGGTTCTTCCTCGAGCATCATAGGACCGCTGCCGCAGTGGGGGTCGGCGAGCAGCCCAATGGGCAGCCTGCAGACCATCTCCATCTCCAACAACGTATTTGGGGGGACGATTCCTGCAAGCTGGGCACAGATGCCGGCACTTGTAAGTCTCTTTGCATTCTCATCGAGCCTCATCGGGCAGCTTCCCTTCACTTGGTCGTCCGCGGTACTAAACACCTTGTCCCTCAGCGGTAACTCGCTGAGCGGTGGCATCTCACTGTTAACGTTTGCTAGCACCACATTCAGTGCGCTTGACCTCAGCAGCAATAGGATCGGATCCGACTGCACGCTAACTGTCCCAGCAAGCCTCAAGTATCTTGCGCTCAACGACAACCTCTGCAGCGGCACACACCCAAACTGGTCGTCGGGAACAAGCTTGACCTTCGTGGCGCTGGGGAACAACTCGTTCAACGGCACCCTCGCCAACATTCCCTCAACGGTGCTCCAAACTCTGCGTGTTGATCGAGGAAATAAATTCACAGGCACTCTACCGAAGCTGAGCACCTCCAGCTCACTCTCCGAAATCTCCGCTAGCAATAATTGGTTCACTGGCACACTGCCGCCGTTCAGCAGTTCCGCAAAGCCAAGAAAGCTTCTCTTTGCCGCAAACAATTTATCCGGTACGCTCCCATACAGTGCAACTGTTCTCTCCATGATTCAGTACCTTGACATCTCTGCAAACTATTTCACTGGTGCACCGCCCAGTCTTAGCACAGCAACGTCACTCATCCAGCTGAACATTAGCTCCAACAACTTCACCGGATCGTTGGTACTGAGGGCTTCTCTCTCGTCACTAACGCTTTTGGACGTTTCCTGCAACTCTCTCAGTGGGGCACTTCCATCGTGGAGCAGCTGCAGCAATCTTGCCTATGTCAATCTATCGTGCGGCAATGCCTTCCGTGGAACAATGCCAATACTCTCAAGTTCCGCGTACGACTCGTTGACGGTCCTAGACGCATCTGACCAAGGCCTCACTGGCGTACTGTCGTCGATCCTTCCACTAACATATTTTGGATCGCGTTTCCCGTTGACTGCTGCCACTTCTGTTTTGTTAGGAGGCAACTCCTTCACTGGCACAATTCCTCAGTTCCTCCAGTGGCAGAAACTCGAACGATTTAACGTTTCAGGAAACAGCCTCGCAGGAACCTTGGCGTTCACGACCACAGGAAATCCTCTCACCAGTAGCACGTTCCCTCCCAATCTTTGGTCCATCGACATCTCCAACAACGCGCTGTCGGGAACAATTCCTGTTCCCTCTGCTGTTGTTCTCGCACAGGTGCGACAATTCTTGCTTGGCGGTGATGTTCACAACTTTGGCGGAACCTTGCCGACCCTCAACACGATCTTTCCGAACCTTACGCAGTTCTCGCTGAGTGGCACGTTTCCTGTTGTCATACCTTACACGTGGCTCGTTGGCAGCGCAGCGTGGGTGAACCTCACAACTCTCAGTCTGCGCAAGTGTGGCTTCTCCGGCACGTTTCCGCATCCTCTTGCCAGCACCAGCCTCACTCTGCTAGACCTATCGTGGAATCGCCTGAGCGGCACGTTGCCGACTGACCTTCCATCATTTGCGCCCCAGTTAGTGACGCTAAACGTTGACATGAATGGCTTCAGCAGCTCACTGCCGGCATCGTGGTCGAGCCTCACTCGTCTCCTGCAGCTCGATGCCCACTCCTGCCTCCTCAGTGGGTCAATCCCAGTGCTTCCATTGGGCCTGCAAGTCGTGCTCCTGTGGAACAACAGCCTTGCGTCTTCTTCCAGCCAACTCAACTGGTCCTCGTATCTCAGCCTCCAGCAGTTAGACATCAGCAGCAACAGGCTTACAGCAGTTCCCCTGTTCACTAACACCAGCCAGCTGGTCATGTTGAACATCAGCGATAACGAGATTAGTGCAGGGTTACCTGCATCGTGGGGAACGTTTCTGCCCTCTATTGTTGCGTTGAATGTCTCGCGCAACAGTTTCTTTGGCGGCATCCCCCTTGCGTGGGCCACAACGGGCCTTCCTTTTCTCGCCTCCCTCGACGCGAGCAGCAACACATTGAGCAACTTAGACAATTCCTCGGTGTCAATGGCCTTGCTTCTCACACTGGCCTTCCCCCAGCTGCAACTGTTGTGGCTGCAGGGGAACAACTATTCTGGCACGCTCAGCACAGCACTTCAAGACACGTTGAGCGACGTTGATATTTCAAGAAACCGCTTGACTGGTGAAGTGCCGTCGGAACTCATTTCACTCGCGGTGAATCTGACGTCGCTCAACCTTTGCGGGAACCTTCTTGTGGGCAGCCTTCCAAAGTTGTGGGGCGTGACAGCCACGGCAACACTTTCGCTGCTCAACATTTCCTCCAACAAGCTCTCCGGTGCGCTGCCCTACAACTGGAACACGCTGTTCAAGCGCACGACTGTTGATCTCTGCAACAATCACATTTGTGGTCCAGCACCGCGCACGTTAAGCTCAATCGCTAACATTGGGTTCAGTCGTTGCCCTGGAACTCTCGTGTCAAGTGACGGTTGCTACACGTCTAGCGTGGAGCCATCTGTGAGCAACACAAAGTACACGCCACGTTATCGAACAAGATCGGCAGTTCACTCCAACTCAACCACACAATCTCAAGAGACCACGTGGACGAAGTCGTTGTCCCGAACACCTTCAATGTCAGCTAGCGCTTCCACTGAGCAATCTGTGAGTGAAACCAGAGTCAGCCCAAACAGAACCGTCACTATAATGGCGTCGAAATCGCCGTCACAAAGCTCGACGTCGACTCACGCATTGACAAAGGAAACACAATCATCAAGTTATGTCGAATCGCCGTCACCGTCCACCTCAGTCTCCGATGTGACATTCTCCCTCGACGTTAGCAAATCGGTGTCGCCCACAAGAAACCACAACACAAGCACTATTTCTTTCACGCCCACGCGTAGCAGTACGATGAGCTCTAAGAGAACTACCACCGTGTCTGCCCACGTGACACTTTCATTCTCAAAAAACACAAAGAGCTCGTCGAAAACCCCGACGTTGTCAAATAGTACAACGCCCACCCTCCACACCAACACGTTAGTGGCGTCTACGACTCCTACATGGTCTCATCGCACGCCAAGTTGGTCTAGAACGCCAACTCGAGTGAAGACGCCAACCCCAACGACCTCCACCACCCCGTCCCTCACGCTCTCCTGGTCACCAACACAAAATGTATCCACCGCAACGCTTTCAGGATCCGTCATCTTAGTGGAAGCGTCTGTCGATGCGTTTGCTGCTGCAGTAAACGACCTCACCGCCACCGCGTCTGCCCTCACATCTATTCTCTCCGCCGCTGATATCTCCAACGTCAATACGCTCATGCTGATGTCGTACGTGGACTGCAGAGGCACAAAGAGCATCGACAGCATGCGGGACGGAACCTTCTCCTCGTACATGATCTCCCCGTTCATGGACGTGGGGTGGGCTGCGGTGGCGTGGGGGAACCTGGCGCTCGGTGCCCTGGCCCTGCTGCTGAATGTTGTAGTAGCAGCTGTCGTAACGGTCATCAAAGACGCGCGCAAGAGCACACTTGTCCGCAATGATGCTGAGCTCACACCACCACCAACAACATTTGGTCAGGCACTTCATGCAACTGTCTTCGGCGATGTTCGTGTCTCAGCTGCATTTCCCCCGTTTCCAGCAATTGGTTTGCGGATAGTTGAACTTTGGACGTCCGGCAGTGTGCTGGGTGCATTCGCTGAGCTGACGGCTGCCAGCAATGCATCAAGCGGGACAGAATTAGCGAGGTATGTGACTGGTGTCTTGGTGATGCTCAGTTGTGTGAGTGTTCTTGTTGGATGGCAGATGACTCTCATCCACAAGGTCCTTCCGCACACAACCTTCGTTGAGTACCAATTAGATGTCTTGTGTGACCATCCGTTGGCGGTTCCTCGTTGGGCACCTCCTCGCTGGCTGCTTCCTATGGGATCGTGGCGGCCCCCACCAGTGCGCCGAAGGTTCAAACAGTTGTTTGTTGCCCAAGTGTCGACATGGTCCGCTAAGAGCAGAATTTTCCAAAATTTTGGACTAGCCTGCCTCTCTTCGCTTCTCACCGCGTCGACGTTTGTCAACACTACCTCGTGTGAGGTATCCTGTGCATTGCTGGCTGTTGTATTCTTTTCCTCTGCATTGTTCAATGCTCGTTTTGTGTTGTACCGTTGCCCGTTCGATGCACCGCTAGCAGTGTCAACCTTTGCCCTCCTTGGGGTACAGTGTAGCTTCCTTGCCGCAAAAGAAGCTTCCCCCACATGGATCTCTCTTATCCAAACAATCCTCACCATTGTCCGAGCTGCGTTGCGGCTTATCGCCGGTGTGTTAGAAAAGAACATGGAAGCCCACACTGAGTTCGAAGATGATGATCATAATAAGGGCAATGCTATGGCTGGGATTCTGTTTGATTACTACGACGACGACGATGCTGGAGGACTACCCCTTCCGGAAGAGAACGGTGAAGACGAACTTGAGTACGATCCTGATCGAGTCTTCAATCCCATCGACATGGTGGCTGCTTCTGAGGCTGCAATTTCTGTGGACCATGGCGGGTCAGCAACAGGAAATCATCACTTTTCCGTACGAGCAGCATCATCCGTCTTGTCGCTCGGTGGATTGCGTCCTTCCCGTCGCCGTGGGAAAACCGATTTAGAAATTCAATTCAAGAAAGAGAACAGCAACGACGATGATGATAATGGTTTGGACGTCGAAAATCTAAACGATTTCCATCACGATGAAGAAGACGACGATAGCGATGCACCACCGCCCCCACCTACGCCTCCCCTCTCAAGTGAAGACGAAGCCGATACGACAGTGGACGGTGAGAGGATTCATAACTCCATGCTGGAGAGGGCAGCAGAAGCGGAGCACAACGACGAACAGGCAGATTGCTGATTCTTCAGTTCTAGCCAAGTCAGAGAGAGAAATAGAATGGTGTTTTTACATTCATTGTAGTGTTGTTGTTTTTTCTCCCCCTCTCCTCCCTCCTGTTGTATTTGTGTGCGTGTGTGCATTCTCACGCGCTTGTTTCCATTTGCTGTGTTTATTTTTTTGCTAACTTTTTATCTTAAAGTTTATTTGCAACGCATGCTTTATGATGTGTCGTTGATCCAAACTTTCTTGTTGTAATTGAGAACGCGAGAAATGCTACGCGCGTGGAAAGCATATTGGCAGTCCACAATTTTTTTCTCTCGCTTTATTTTCCTTGTTTTGAAGAGTAATCCTCCCCGGCGCCTCAAGGCATCGTTGAGAGAAGAAAATAAAAGATCATTCTATTGTGTTGTATGCAACTCTGTGGACGGACCTGTTCGTTTAGTCCTGCTGGGTATTTCTTTTTTTTTCTTTTTTTTTCTTTTTTTCTCCTGTCGCATCTTTTGATAATCCGTTCAACAACTTCTCCTCCCATTTTGCTTTTTTTTCAAAAAAAAAATCTGATTCTACTTCCAACAACACACCACTACACGTTCTGACGCCTGCTTGTGCTATTTTACGTTCCCAATCTCTACACAGCTTCTTTACCGTCTCCGCTCACTCTTTCCCACTTCATTTCTCGAAACAAGGACGGGTGGTTGTACTGAATTGGCCTTCCTGCTTTATCGTTATCTTGTTTTCCCCAGGAGGCAAAGGTTGTGCACGCAGTGCCTTGCGTAGAAATTTAGAACAGCACTTTGAAAAACGACTAACTTGCCGCATCATCGCCCTACGTTCGCTTTATTACTTTCAACTGAAGAATATTGAAGAAGAATTATTTTATCTATCACACTCAGCAATGTCGTCCTGGCGTGATATCGTTACCAAGGCAGAAGCACTGAAAGACAAGGAAGATGTCCAAGGAACGTTCTCCCTGCTAAGTAATGCCGTCTACGACAATCACCAACATCATTCAGAACTGCTCTGGCGCCTCGGTAGAGCGCACTACGACGTCGCCCAAGAGTCCACTGATAAGAAGTATGTCGAAGCGCAGTGCCGCAAAGGTTTGGATCGCGTTGCAGAGTCCCTTGCCGCTGAAGAAGCGTCTGCGGGTGCGCACAAATGGAAAGGGATTCTCCTAGGTTGTGTCTCTGACTTTATTCCTACGAAGGAAAAGATTGCGAGCACGTACGTCATGAAACAACACTTCGAGCGTTCTATTGAGCTCAACGAGCGGGACAGCACAGCGCATCATTGTTTGGCAAAGTGGTGCTGGGCAATGAACCAAATCTCATGGATTGAGCGCCAAGCCGCCAACGTGCTGTTCGGGAAGCCCCCCACTTGCTCCTTGGAGCAATGCAAGGACAGTCTTCTGCGATCTGATGCGATTGATAAAACCGTCCACAATCAGATCATGCTCGGAGACGTCACGCTGAGGATGGGCAACCGTGAGGAGAGTGCCAAGTGGTACTCGTCTGCCGCATCGTTGCCTGCAGTGTCCCTAAACCAGCAGCGACAGCAGCAAGAGGCTGCAAAGAAATTAGCGTCGCTGTAAAAACACACAGGAAGAAAGGAGTCCCAAGAATGTGGGTAACACATTTCTCTGCGTTATCTCCTCATGCACTTGGATTTTGCATGTGTGTTGCCGTTGTGTTTTTGTTGTGCTCAAACTATCGCTGGCACTCTCCGTGCCTTTTTTTTCCTTTTGCGCTTCATTTCATTTTCGTTTCGTATTTGTTTGACAATTCGCGTTGACGCATCTTTTTGGGGATTGCGAGAGGATGGAAGATTCCCTCTGCCTTTCTTCAACCGATAGTTTCTTTCTGGGGAAGCATGACGCACCATTACTTTGAGTATTGTTGTGGGTTTTTTATTTTCACGTTGCAGGTTCTTCGAAATATCAAGCTGAATAGGGATATGCTCCGAAGGCAAGTAAACGCGCATCGAAGCGCAGGTAGTCTCGTGTGCTTCCTCTCAGGAGGAGGGGCAACATCATCTTGTGCCAGTAGCTACCACAACGGTCAGCAAGGGGCGTGGAGAAGACAAAACAAACTATCCACCGCATCGGCTTGCGACCACAGTACGACAGTTCTGATGTCACAGCGATTCTGTTCATCTTCACAACCACAGCCTCCATTGCCACCTACACCCACCACCTCTCAGCAATCGGAGAAGAAGGACGAAGCAACCACTGTTCTCTCCTCAACAAACGAAACTGCTGCTTCGGTCACGCCTCCTGATGCTGCTTCGAACCCTGTTGGAGCTCCTCCTAGCGCCAAACCTCCAACCACTCCTTTACAAACATTCGCCTCAGAGCCCAAGCGCGGACCACCGAAGGGGTTCGAGCGTTTCTTTTCTGCCGAAATTTTATCTCGCACCGGAGACTTCCACTCTGACCCTCAACAAGCCATCAAGAACGCTCGTCGAGTCACGCCGGAAGAGCGCGACGTGATGCTCAACGCTGAAGAGTATGCCACGCGCATGGGGCATTACAAACGCATCGCTATTGGTGGCGCGCTTATTGCTGGTATTCTATTGTATCGCGCGTACAAAGATCGTCAACTGCAAGTGGGCGACACGACAACGTACAGCAGAGTGTTGGTCCACGTGAACGAGCACCTCGCACAGTTTTACGACGCGCTAGGCAACATCGTCGCGTACCGTAGCTACGTCGATTACCGAGCATTCGAAGCCACGGTCGGACTTGACAAAGACGTCATGATTTCTGTGTCCACGTACTACCCGTATGTACCGATGCTGTTGCTCCTTCTGCTCCCATTCATGTCTGGATTGAACTCTGGATTTAGCACCTCAGCGAGGATGGCAGCAAAGCATGCTCGTGACGGTCTGTCGAACGACAAGGGCAAATTCCGATTCAAGCGAGAGGTGGGCATCTCCACTCGGTTGAATGATGTCGCTGGATTGACCGAAGCAAAGCATGAAGTCGTCGAAGTGATTGATTTTTTGAAGAACCCTGACCGCTACCGCAAGCTCGGCGCAACACTCCCCAAGGGTGTTCTCCTTGATGGACCACCAGGCGTCGGAAAAACACTTCTTGCCAAGGCCGTAGCCGGTGAAGCGATGGTTCCGTTTCTTAGCTGCTCTGGTTCTGAATTCGAAGAAGTCTTTGTTGGCGTTGGTGCGCAACGCGTTCGAGAGCTTTTCAAGCAGGCGCACAAAAGTAAGCCGTGCGTTGTCTTCATCGATGAAATTGATGCATTTGGAAAGAAGCGAAAGTCGGATGGAGGCGGCAGCTCACGCAGCACCCTCAACGCGTTCCTTTCTGAACTCGATGGCTTCCACGATGCCTCGGGCATTATCGTCCTCGCGGCAACGAACCGCGCTGATGTCCTTGACAATGCCCTCACTCGGTCAGGTCGTTTTGATCGCAAGATTTCTCTCGAGAAACCCCCACACAAAGACCGCGTTGCAATTTCCCTCGTTCATTTGAGGCCGTTGAAGCTCGACTCTGCGGTGCCAATTGAATCCTTCGCAGAAACCCTCGCATCCCTCACTGGCGGGTGCAGTGGTGCTGATCTTTACAACATCTGCAACGAGGCTGCCATCATCGCATCTCGGGAGAACCGCGACTTTGTCAACGTTGCGTGCTTCCACAAAGCCTTGGAACGTGTTCTTGTCGGAATGGAAAAGAAGGCATACCAAATGCAACAGCATGAGAAGGAGCGCATGGCACACCACGAGGCCGGGCACGTTGTGTTGAACTGGTTCCAGACTACCACAGATCCAGTGATCAAGACAACAATCGCCCCACGTGGTGGGAACATGGCGGGGATCACTCAGAAACTGCCACAGACTGTGTACATCTCCACCCAGCAGCGCATTCGAGAATCAATGATTGCGCGATTGGGTGGTTTTGTCGCCGAGGAGCACTTTTTCAAGGATCTTAGCAGCAATGCTGCGGATGACTTGCAGCGCGTGACGGACATGGCGCGAGACGAGATTTGTGTCTACGGCATGAGCCCAACAACAATCGGTCACTTCGGGTACAAACTCAACGAGGAGAATGCCATTCAGAAGCCTTTTGGTCCAAAGCGCGAAAATCAAATCGACTTGGAGATTTCAGGAATTGTTGAGGACTGCGCTGCCAAGGCACGAGCCTTGCTGCAGAAGCACCTGCTGGATGTGCGCAAGGTGGCTGGCCTTCTCGTCAAGCACGAAACGCTGTCGGCACAGGAGCTGTGGGTCGTGCTGGGTGATCGGCCTATGATGACAGATGAGTTCCGCAAGTACTTGCAGAACTAACTCGTTCAACTTCAACTAGCTCGTTGAAACGAGAAAACAGAGAACTGAGAGAGTAGGAGATTGTTGAGGCGAAGGGTCACAAAAACGATCGAAAGAGCTTGTTGTCTTTCGAGGAAGAAAAGAGAAGCTATGTCGAACGAAAATGTTAGCTCGCACTTTCCGTTTGTTCACCTTTGCTTGATCACTATTTGTAATCACAGATTCACACCAAACAATGCATGAGCGTTGGTTTTTTTACACTTTCGGGTAACTGTGAAAATCAAAGCAAAGTTGTTTGCTTTCCATTGTTGAATAGGTAGAGCGCAAGCAACATACAGTTGCTCCGGGCACCTTCTACCACATACAAACCACACACAAAAAAACTTGTCCTCCAACATCTTTTGGAATTTATTCCGCCTCGAGAACTCAGAATCACTCACGTTTTGTCACGCAATGTCACACATCGACTTCAAGCGCGCGGCAACGGTCGGCGTGGAGGACCTTGTTCTCCTTCCCACGTTAAACGAGAAGGCTATCATGGACAACCTCAAAACTCGTCACGCGAAAGATTTGATCTACACCAGCATCGGAAACGTGCTCATCAGCGTGAACCCCTTCAAGCGTCTCCCTATCTACACGGAGGAGCAAATTAGTTACTATCGAACTCATGGGAAAAGCTCCACGACGCCACACGTATTCGCGCTCGCTGAAGACACCTATCGCACCATGATTCTTGAAGAAGAGAATCAATGCGTCATTATCTCTGGTGAATCTGGTGCAGGCAAGACCGAAGCGTCCAAGCAGATTATGCAGTACGTCGCAGCCGTCTCCGGCAACAGCGACGAAATGCAGCGAGTCAAGCAGATTATTTTAGAATCCAACCCGCTGCTGGAGAGTTTCGGAAACGCAAAAACGGTGAGAAATGACAACAGTTCACGTTTCGGCAAGTTCTTTGAGATTTACTTTGATCGTGTTGGTGGACCAGTGGGTGGGAAAATGTCCAACTTCCTTCTGGAGAAGTCTCGTATTGTTCGCCAACAAGAAGGTGAGCGCAACTTCCATGTGTTCTACCAAATTTGCTGCGGCGCAGAGGACGACCTTCGGGCGCGTCTTCGTCTCAAATCTGCAGGTGAATTCTTTTACCTCAACCAAGGAAAGACGCTCGAGCGCGCAGGTGTTGACGACGCTGAGGAGTGGCGTGAGACCGTTCACGCGATGGGGTGCATGGGCATCGCCAAGACAGACCAGCAGTCGATCTTCGATGTCCTTGCCGCAATTCTTCATATTGGGGAAATTGGATTCCAAGCGGCCACAGGGTCCGACGGGACGGAGAAATGTACTGTGAAGGACAAGAATCATTTAGCGTTTGTGGCGGGCCTTATCGCCGTGAATGTTGATGAGCTTGAACGCGCCTTGACGTGGAAGAAATTGGAAATGAGCAACGAAACCATTGACGTTCCTCTGGACCTTCAACAGTGCACCAATGCTCGTGACGCCGTCGCCAAGTCACTCTACGACAAGTTGTTCAATTTCGTCGTGGAATCTGTGAACCGCGCCTTCGGGACGAAACCCTACGCCCTGATGCTCGGCGTGCTGGACATTTACGGTTTCGAGATCTTCAACAAGAATGGTTTCGAACAGTTTTGCATCAACTACGTGAATGAGAAACTGCAGCAGATTTTCATCGAACTCACGTTGAAGGTGGAGCAGGAAGAGTATGTTCGTGAGAACATCAAATGGGAAGAGATTAAGTTCTTCAACAACAAAGTGGTGTGCGATTTAATTGAAGGCAAGAATCCACCCGGCCTCTTCTCCGTCATTGATGATGTATGCGCAACGATGTCCAAAGAGAAAGAATCTGTCGCAGATGTGAAGATGCTCGATAAACTTGGCGCCGCGCATGGCGGCCACCCTCATTTCCGCCAAAATGAGCGTGGGTTCATGGTCAAGCACTACGCCGGTGATGTTCACTACGACTCCGCTGGGTTCACTGCCAGAAACAAAGACACCATCAACATTGACATTGTGCTTGTCCTCGCGTCCACCAAGAGCATGTTCCTTCAAGAACTTCTTGCCGATATTATCGACTCTGCGGCAAGTCCCACCTCCTCCTCTTCTGGGCAGGCGAAGAAGAAATCCACCACGGCTGGTTTTAAGATCCGCACGCAGGCTGAAGATTTGGTTCGCACATTGAAAAGTTGCACGCCTCACTACGTCCGCACCATCAAATCCAACGATGAAAAGCGAGCCAATTACATCGACGACGCTCGTGTGACCCATCAGATCAAGTACCTCGGTCTGTTAGAAAATATTCGTGTACGACGTGCTGGTTACAGTTACCGAAACTACTTTGACAAGTTCCTAAAACGTTTCAAGTTTATCTGCCCCGCAACGTTTCCAAGACCGTTCCGTGGATCTGACAAGGATGCATGCGCTGCTATCTTAGACTGCGCTGGCGGTGTGTTGCAGCGTGAATCGTGGCAACTGGGCACCACCAAGGTGTTCATTCGTCAACCTCAACATTTGTTCGCCCTCGAAGACTTGCGTGAAGAAGCGTTTGGGAAGATTGTACTGAAGATCCAACGCGCGTGGACTCGGTACCGCAACAACAAAGAATACATCATTCTCAAAACAAACATGGACAAGATCTATCGGAAAGGAGGCAAGGAGCGGAGGGCAGACAGTGTGTTTGCCCCGTACCAAGGCGACTACTTGAACTACCGCTCTAACATGACGCAACTTCACCCAATGGTGGACTACGACGTCATCGCAGGGGCTTGGAAAGAGTACTGGTCGGATGGCGGCAAGAGGTACTACTACAACTACATCACTCAGCAGTCCAGCTGGACGAAGCCGTCCGAGATGATGCCTCAGAAGGTCGTGTTCTCGGACAAGGTGGAACGCATCGTCGATCACGATCGTGTGGTGAAAATTCAGGAGTTCATGATTGTATCAGACAGAGCAATTTACTTTATCGAAGAGTCCTTCGAGACCATTGTGACGCCGCCAACGAAACCAACAAAGCAAGTCCCAAAGCCCCCTCCACCCCCAGCCCCATACAACATCACGAAGTATATCCTCAAAAAGAGGCTGGACATGCGTCTGCTATCAGGCGTGTCTGTGACGGCCCAGGCGGATACTGTCGCAGTCCTTCACTTCTACCAAGCTCCAACACCCTACCGCACCATCGAGCAAGTCCCCGCCAAGGGAACGCCCAACTGTCAATGCTGCGGCGTGAAGCTCACGCCTGCGGCCAAGAAGCAGAATTGCCCGGGATGTGGCACTTTAGTTTGCCTGAAGACTTGCCTTGTCCACGCACGTGCGCTTCCTACGCTAGGATACCCAAAGCCTGTCAAGATCTGCCCCCACTGCGTCAACGGAGAACCTCACGAGGCCCAAGAAGACGTCATCATCTCCGCCAAGGGAAAGTCTGAAATCGTCGCCATGATCCGAAAGGTCTACCGTCAGGTGATGGGCAGTAAAATTCCCATTAACGTGAACAACCAAATTTCTTACCAACTCGCGTTTGAAAATGGAAAACAACGCACTCTCACGTCCCAGTTGAACCCCTCTACGAAGGACACGATGTTCTACGTTGGTGGTGCGGGACAAATTGCAGTCCACGCCCCTGTTGGCATTCCTCAAGCGAAAATCCAGCAAATCGAAGCATCACGCGAAGAACGACGAAAGATTGCGCAAGAACGTTACAAGAAAGAACAGGAGGAAAGTCGAGTCAAAGATGCGGCGAAGGAGAAAGAGCGTGAGGAGGCGAGAAGAAAGATGGTGGAGGAGAGGAAGCAAGCAAAGCTCCAGGCCGAGGAGCGTGCTGAGCAAGATCGTATCGAAAGAGAAAGGCAAGTTCGCGAAAAGCGTGAGCAGTCCGCTCGTGCAGTTGCTGAGCGAACGACCCGCTAAAAAAGGACCAAAGAGAAGAGACGTTGACAAGGACTTGACAAGAAAAATGTTGCGCGAGTGTTGTATTGCAGAAGTGGTTTCGCACCCCTTTATTTGTGCTTTGTGGGAGATTGGTTGTTCAAAAGTGGTGTTCAAAGTTCGTGTACCACAATAGTTTGCGCTTTTTTTTCTTGGTGTTGCTGCGGGTAGAAATCATTTCTTTTACACACGAAAAATAACGAATACAATGAACTCATCGGCCACAGAAGATCTTCGCGCACTCGTGGAGACTGTTGAGATGCTCCAATCTTCCGAACGAAAGCTGAAAGCGAAGCTCTCCGTGTTCGATCAACAACTTCTTACCAAAGAAGCTGAAATTGAATCTCTACGTATGCTCCCGAACGAAAACATTCTGCTACGCGAGGAAAATCATCAGTTGCGGGAACGGATCCGTGAGTTGGAGCAAACCACGAGTCGTGCGGTAGAGCTGGGGTCGCTTGGAAGTGAGTCGCAGACGCAGCTGCAAGTGAAATTGCAAGCGTTTCAGCGACACAACCATTACCTCCAGGGCGAGCTTGCTCTCAAGGAAAGCAAAATTCGAACATTGCAGGAGAAGGTTGACATTGTCAGCGAAGAAATTCATCAAAAAGATCGCCGATGCAGTTTACTGGTTGAGAAACTCCGACAACACTCCATTGACCCATCATCCGCCACCTCCATCACTGGAAGTGCCATCCTCGGGCATTCCAACCAAATTCAAGTTCCTGAGGAGATGTATGCTCAGATGAAACAAAAGGTATCGAACCAAACATCGGCGATGGAGTTGCTTCAAGAGCGTGTGGAGACGCTGCAAGAGGATCACCAACGGCGCGAATTACTTGTGGAAGCGCTTCACCGAGAAAACGCCGCACTTCGGCAGTCTGTCTCGCGTCTTATTGCTCAGGTGAATGGGACAGCCTCGATGGCGCTCGCCGCTGCCGCTGCTGGAAATCAGTTCAGCGATCACGCTGCACTCATGGCGTCGCCTGGGGGAGCTGAAAAACTTCGTGCGTACCGCACGGCGAAATCAGGCGGCGGTGGTTTGCAGCGACGAGCTCCGTCACCTCCTGTCGAATGAAAAAGCACTTCCTACGTGCGCTACATAACCAACACGGGCGTTTTTGTATCGTTTTTTTGAGAAACCTGAAAAAAGAATGAGCTAGCCCTGCGGCAGGGACGTGCGACTTTTTCCTACTTCTTTTTTCTGTTTTTTGTCTTAAAAAAGCAAGAAGGGAAAGAAAAAGCGTGAAAGAAGTGAAATGAGAACGTCACAACGCTCAAGACTGCTGTCAGTCATCAGCGCGAGCGCTATGGCCAAGCGCTTCTCTTCCTCCGATCAAGGCAACGGCAATCAAGGTAATGACAATCAACCCATGTCCTCCCTTTCGTCACGTTTAAACATTCAACAACAACGTAGCACCGATGCATCCTCGCTCCTCCCACCACATCTTCGCAAAGGTCGTGACAAAGCAGGTCACATTCCAGCCGAAGGTGACTCAAGTCATGGAAGTTGATGATGATGAGCCTGACGGCATTTTCAGCTCATCGTTATTACGCGTCGCTGGTTACAACAATGTCGCTGGTGTCGTCGACGAATACGAGCTCATCGACGATGCACACACGTACTTCCCGTTAATGAACGCCAGGGGGGAACCTCTCGACAAGAACAACGCTGCTGCTGCTTCCGAGCAGCCCTACATCCCAGGCCAGCAGGTCATTGAGCCTGGGTTTACGCGTTACCGCGTCGATGTTCAATACATGGGCTCTGATTTTGATGGCTGGTACAAGTCGACGGAGAAACGAAGCAGGTTACTACGCAACGATGGTGTCACCGCAAAGGCAGCAAAAACGAGTGGCGAAGACGATAACGACGAATTGCTGTACGCGGCAGAGCGCAAGCACAGAGCAAAAACAGTTCTCGAAGACGCACTGGCAATTGCTCTCGACGTAGAACGTGTGAAGGTGGAAGCCGGTGTTATCCCAGAAGTTGGCTGCTCAGTGAGACGACTCACATGCCATGTAGATGTTCCGGACAGCAATCCTCTTCAACCACGAACCATTATGCAGCGCGCCACTGCTTGGCTCGAGAAGAAGCAATCACCCATCGCCATCTTGTCGTGTCACCCATGCAGAAATCAGCAGTTCCATGCTCGTCATAGCGGCACGAAGCGTGTGTATGTGTACCGCATTCTGAATCGCATTGCACCGCCGCTGTTTGACGCGGGGCTCCAGTGGCACGTCGACAGGTTCTTAGATGTGGAGAGAATGCAGCGATTCGCTGATCGGCTTCAGGGCACAATGGATTACGGCTACTTCGCGGACGCTAAGATGGCCCACGCGTTGCGAACCACGCGTTGCGAAAAGAGGCAAGCCGCGGCGGCAACCCTGCTGAAGGTCAGAAGTTGTACAAAGTTGGAAAGGGTGGTGACGTGCTGGACGACAACACAAAGGTCTCGTCGTCGTTGGACTTTTCGGGGCCGCTCAGCGCCACGGTGCGCACGATTGAAAACCTTCGCGTGCAGCGGCAGGACGATGAAATTCTGATTTGCAAACGTCCCTTCAGCAAGAACGCGGTAGTCTAGGCTTTGTACCACAGGCAGAACGCAAACCGACCCGTCCCCGACACCAGCCTTGTTCTCGAGCTGGTTCGGAACCGGGCTCCGAAGTGGAGCAGCGCGTGGTTTCGCCTCGCACTCTCCGGCCTCTCACGGGGACAAGTGCCTAACTGCGATACCAGTCACCTCATGGGAGTGCTTGTGTGCCTGTCGAAGCAAGGCAATGTGGACAGCGGCCCACTGCCGCACGATGGGGAAGATGTGCGCGTGGTCCGCACATTCTAAACAACAAAAGAGCCTAACCTTTGGTGTGTGTTCTGTTTTCAGTTTGTTGTTTCCACATTTTTATTGCGGACTTTTTCTTTTCGTGAATGGCTGAGCACTGTGGTGTTAAACTGATGCGTTGCCTTCTCTCTGTTGGGCCAAGACAAGAATCGAAAGGCGACATCAAGTTAAGCACTAGATCCGGAAGCAGCAATGCCCGCCGCAATTCGTCGCTATGGCGCAATGTCGGAGCTGGAAAGCGTTGCAGCATCCATTAACCATTCATTGAGCAAAGTCCCAAGCGAACTTGTTTCCGCCACACTCGTCTCAGCAGTCGTATGGCGCATCAACACAGTAATTAACGCTCAACAGCAGCAACCGCGGACAGAGGCAGAGCAGGTCGCTATGGTGGAACACTTCTCAATTGTCCTCGCCTCACTCACTGCCACGAGCGGTGATCACGTTTTGACGCTGCTCTTACGCGCTCCATCGACACTTGATGCAATCGTTGCCATGTCTCACCATGCAACAACTTCTCAGGCCGTTGTGGGCATATCTGAGACGCTATGTCATTTGGCCCGAGTACCCTCCGCCTCCGTGCGAGCCCACCTCTGCACACCGTCAGTGCGAGATGCGCTCGTTGCGATCTCGCAATATGCGACAACGCCAGAAGCTGTTCGTTGGTTGTCAACTGCCATTTGCAAAGTATCGAACGTCGCCGATTGGGCAGCAGCGTGTTTTTCCACGGCAGCTGCGCTGGACGCGGTGGTCGTCATTTCGCGGTATGCAACAACGCCTGATGCTGTTCGTTGGGTGACTTCCGCGATGTACAATGTCACCGGACGCACTGATGCATTGTTGAAGTGTTTCATCACACCGACTGTGCGTGACGCGCTGCTTGCGATGTCGGTGTGCGCAACGACATCTGATGCTTGCAAATGGGTAGCAGCCGCACTTTGGTCCGTCTCGCGCGGACTTGGATCGACACGAAATCGCCTGTGCTCGCCAACAGTGAGGGACACGCTGATCACTATGTCACAGTACGCAACGACGCCTGATGCTACTTACTGGGTGGCGAGGGCACTCCACAACGCGAGCCGCGGGCCTGACGGTACGGCCCGAAGTCGACTGTGCTTGCCCTCTATTCGGGACGCACTGGTGACGATATCGCAGTATGCAACGACGCCTGGTGCTGTGCACTGGGTAGCAAGCGCAATTTACAACGTGACCCGCGGACCTGACGAAGAGACGCGAAATCATCTGTGCTCACCGTCTGTGCGGGATGCTCTCGTCGCGATGTCGAAGTTTGCCACTACGTCTGACGCTGTTCGCTGGGTAGCAAGCGCGCTCTACAACGTCACCCGTAAACCTGACGGACCAGCACGAAATCGCCTGCGCACACCCTCTGTGCAAAACGCGTTGAACGCAATGACTCAATATGCAGCGACTCCAGTTGCAGCTCAGTGGGTGTCTAAAGCAATGTGCAACGTGATTCCAAGCGATGATGACTTGCCGACTGAGTATTTCAGCTCATCAATCATCCGGGACGCGTTTATCGCGATGTCGCGGTCTGCAACAACGGCTGATGCTGCTCACTGGGTAGCGAGGGCAATTGCTTTCGTGACCTTTACGCAGACTTCATTGATAACTGACTGTTTCTTCATGTCGACCGTGCGAGACGCTCTGGTTGCGATGTCGCCATACGCAACGACGCCTGATGCTGTTTATTGGGTAGCAAGCGCGATATGCAACGCAACACACGTGGCGCGTGATTATGATGCTTTGGTGTTGAACTTCGGCACATCAGATGTTCGGGACGCTCTAATCGCGATGTCGCAATATGCAACGACGGCTGGAGTTGCTCAATGGGTAGCAACAGCATTCTCTAACGTGACCCGAGTCGAAGATGCATCGATGTTTGACTGTTTCTGCACGTTGGCTGTGAGGGACGCTCTGGTTGCGATGTCGCGGCATGCAACAACGCCAGATTCTGCTCGATGGGTAACAATCGCCATTGCCAACGTGACCCGTGGCGATGATGCAGTAGTGTTGAACACTTTTTGCACCCCGACTGTGCGTGACGCGCTGGTTTCGATGTCGCGGCATGCAACAACACCCGATGCTGCTCGATGGGTGGCGACTGCAATTTCTCGCGTGACCTGCAACGAAACACCTACGGAGTGTTTCTGCACGTCGTCTGTGAGGGACGCACTGGTTGGGGTGTCGCAGTACGCAACAACGGCTGATGCTGCTCAAATGGTAGGGGACGCACTGTTCAATGTCACCCGTGGCGAAGAATCAACCGTCTCAGAGTGCTTCTGCACGCCGACTGTGCGGGACGCATTGGTTGCGTTGGCGCAGGACGCAACGACGCCTGATGCCGCTCAGAGTGTAGCAAGCGCAATTTACAACGTGACCCGCGGACCTGACGAAGAGACGCGAAATCATCTGTGCTCACCCTCTGTGCGGGATGCTCTGGTCGCGATGTCGAAGTTTGCCACTGTCTGACGCTGTTCGCTGGGTAGCAAGCGCGCTCTACAACGTCACCCACGGACCTGACGGACCAGCACGAAATCGTCTGCGCACACCCTCAGTGCGGGATGCTCTTGTCGCGTTGTCGAAGTACGCCACGACCCCGGATGCAGCTCGCTGGGTAGCTAGTGCACTCTTCACTGTGACCCGCGGGCCTGACGGCACGCGAAATCGCCTGTGCACATCGACTGTGCGGGACGCACTGGTTGCACTCGCAGCATTTTCTGTGATGGCGCCGCAATAGAGTGTTTGTCTTAGATCAACACTATTGACACATGCGAAGAAACAAAATAATTCTGTCGGGACTTTATTGAGATCACAGGATGTGTAGTGAATATGCTTGAAATAACTTTGGTGTGCTTCGTGTTAAAAAACTTCTTTTCTTCGTTGATTGATGTTACACCGCAAGGAGTGTGTTCATCGAATTGATGGCTCACTTGGAATCATGAGCCTGATTTGGATGGGGGCAACTACAATGGTCGAAATACAAGCAATCCGTGTATCGCTGAACATTTTGACAGTGGTGCTTGGTCTGCCCCTCTTCCACTCCACAGAGGACGGAATCCTTTTGATCCTTAGCGCGTTGCCATCCCACTCCTCCTAGGCCTTGGTTGTAAAATTTATTTCTCGTGATCCGCGCTACTCGACTTGTTCGATCTCTCGTTCGTCACTTTTCAAACTATTTCGCCGCTGGTGGAAACCACAAATCCCTACCCTGTTGACAAATGTGAGAGAATTTGAGAGTCAAAACCAAAAAAATCACGCGAGGTGAGAATTCTGTTTTTTAGGCAGGGACAACTACAAAGGTTTTGGATGTACAGTGATCTGCGGCTCTTTTCCGCTCAACTCGACTTGTTCGACCCTCGTTGGGAATATTTGCCAACTATGAGGAGTTGAGAGTCAAGCGTGTCTTTACATCAACCGCGGAAAATAAATTGGACAACATTATCTCAAATTTGCATTTTGACAAATATAAATAGATTAGATTGCGAAAGTTGGTGTGCGCTCTTACAACAAACCTCTGTAGTACAACAATCCTCTGAAGTACCAAGCCAGAAAGAACATTTCAATTTGCTCATGCGTGTGGTGTTTCCGGTACTCAAGCATTCTCACTACTGTTTCTCGTTTCTTATCATCTCCTCTCACTCAATCCAAAGCCAAGATAGAAAATTTCATTTTAAAAAATAGAACTACTCACTTCGACTTCAGCAACGACGACATGACGCGTAAGACTCCTCGAGATGTCACCGAAGAACGTCGCTCTTTTCGAAGGAGAACGGAATGTCCGCCAGCATCTTCTCCTTCCAACGCCGTCATCCATCGCCACCGCGCGCAGGTGAATGACGCTGCAGCTTCCATCGCAACATCATTGTACAGTATCCCATACGAGCTTGTCTCCACCACACTCGTCTCATCTATTGCAACTTTCGTCAACACAACCTGCGCACAACTGGAGCAACAACAACAACAACATGGAATGGAGCTGGCACCGGCTACTGTCGAACATTTTTCATGTGCAATTGCATCGCTGACGGCCATGCTTGACGATGATACTGCTGCGTGTCTCGTGAGGACTTCTCGCACGGTTGATGCGATTATTGCTCTGTCAACATATGTAGCGACTGCGCAAGGTGCGCTTGGTGTGTCGCGCACGCTGTGCAACTTGATCAGTGGCGCTTCTGCGTCGGGGGCTCACCTCTGCAGACCATTTGTACGGGACACGTTGGTTGGGATGTCGCGATACGCCACGACGCCAGATGCTGTGCGTTGGGTGTCGAATGCAATTAGTCATTTAGCAAACGTCTCGAGTTCATCGGTCATGGCGTGCTTCTACACACCGAGTGTGCTGGATGCGCTCCTTGCAATGTCCCAATACGCCACGACGCATGAAGCTGTTCGTTGGTTGTCAAATGCATTTGTTGCTGTGACACGCAAAGATAATGTGCTAGCAATGGCAGACACTTGTGTTGGCTCCTTGGCTGTGCGGGATGCATTGGTTGCGATGGCTCAGTACGCGACGACTCCTGACGCTGCTCGTTGGGTAGCGAACGCAATTTGCAACGTGACGACTGGCTGTGATGATAATCCGCCGGAGTGGGCGTGCTTTTGCACTGACGAGGTGCGGTATGCGCTCCTGGCGATGGCTAAGCACGCAACAACGCCTGATGCTGCTCGTTGGGTGGCGAATGCAGTTTGCAATGTAGCGAACGTCGACGATCTTCCAGCAAAGAAATCATTTTGCGCATGGAATGTGCTGGCAACGCTAGAAACGATGTCGCAACACGCAACCACACCCGATGCTGTTCAATGGGTTTCAATTGCAATGTGCGAGATAATGGATCACGATTTTTTGTTTCTGCTGTCGTGCACAGCGAAGGTGAGGGACGCGCTCGTGGCGATGTCAATGTTCGCGACAACACCTGAAGCTGCTCGATGGGTGGCGGCAGCAATTTATTGTTTAACCCTCAGAAATGAGGACTCGTTCACTTCGAAGGTTCTCGGTGCGCTGATTACGATGTCTCAATACGCTACTACAGCGCCTTACGCTGCTCGCTCGGTTTTGATTGCGATCTGTAAAGTGACACAAGGAGTTGCTGTTTCGGTGAAGGAAGAGCACTTCGCGACACCAAGTGTGCTGCGAGTGTTCCTTGAACTAGCGCAGCAGCATGCGATCACTTCGGAAACCACCCTAGACATATCACGTACACTAATCGATTTAGTTAATAGTGGCGTGTCTGAATCCCTCCAAGCGCACCTCTGCTCATCATCTGTACGAGACGTGCTAGTTGCGATATCACAATATGCAACGACGCCTGAAGCTGCGTTGGGACTGTGCGCTGCAATGGGTCGCCTGGCAGTCAACAAGGGTTCAGCGGTAAACGTTTGGTTTTGCACATCAAGCGTACGAGATGCACTAGTTGCGGTTTCGCCGTTTGCAACGACACCTGATGCCGCTTTTGTCATGTCGGCAGTGTTTTTTCTTGTGACTCACAGTAGTGACCCATCAATAAGAACATGTTTTTGTACACCGATAGTGCGTGACGCGTTGGTCGCAGTGTCGCAGTACGCAGCGACGCCTGAAAGCGCTCAATGGGTAGCAAGAGCAATTTGCACCGTGGCAACGGGACCAGCAATGACGTGCGACGAGGTATCCACCGCAATGCGATTGATGAAAAATGCGCCAACAATTGAGTGCTTGATCTTTCGCACGTCGAGCGTTCTCGACGCACTGATGGCGATGTCGCAATATGCGACGACACCGGATGCGGTTCGATGGATGTCTGCAGCATTTCTTATTCTGGCACGTAAAAAAGACGATCCTCCATCATCGGAAACGTTTTCTTTTCCCACATTTGACGTACTTAGCGCGTTGGTGACCATGTCGTCGTTTGCAACGACGCCTGACAGTGCGCGATGGGTCTCTCAAGCAATTCGTTCGGTAGCTCGTGGAGCGGATCGATCGGTGTTGGCGCGTTTTGACTCCCCAAGCTTGAAAGACGCTTTGGCAGCCATCTCGCACTTGGCGGCTTTGTAAAATGGTACCACACTTACAGCGTTGAAGAAACGGAACGTTTGTGCGTCTAGGGTGGCGTAGTAGCAGCAAAGTGTTTTTTTGTGTGTGTTGAGAATGAAAAGTTAGCTGGTACAGTACGTTTCTGTTCTTTTCAAGACAAAACAAAACGAAGTGCATGTTTATAAAAACGGCTCTGATATGATGTATCCTTAAATTTCTGAGAGATGTATGCTTTATTTCTGCCTTTTATCGAGCATCACAAACAAAAGATTACCAACACCACCCCAACAAAAAAACACAAAGATGTCCAACGACCCGGTCATCAACTCCGCACTTTTCCGCTTTTGTCAGCTCGCTGACGACGGACCACGAACTGCGCCCACTGAGCCTCGGAACCTAGCTGACCTCCAGTGGCTGCGTGAGGCCCTTGAAGCCGTCGAAGCCCCAGAGAAGATTGTCCAAAAACTTCTTCTCACGATCGGAAAAGACGATACTTCTAATGAGGATTTTATCTGTGCTGTCGAAGAGCTGAGCGACATGGTTGAAGACATGAACTGGGCACTGGAGTTTGTCCTCATGGGTGGCCACGTGATCATACTGCGTCTGTTGGAGAGCAGCCAGCGAGCCAAACAAAGCGCGGAGGTGCGCAAGCATCTTGCTCTGGTGGTGGCACACGCGAGCCAGCAGAATGACAAAGTTCAAAAAGCTTTCAATGATGCCAAGTGGGCCGATGTCATCGTTCCTCTCACGCGGAGTGAAGAGGATCAAGGAGCCCTCGCAGCATTCCTGCACGCCTGCAGCTGTATGTGTCGTGAATGTGATGAAGGTTCTGCTGCGTTCCTTGCCTCAAAAGGCCTTGAAGTGCTTCAAAAACTTCTTTCCCCGCAGTGTTCGGACAAAATCAACGACAAGATTGCAAATCGCGTTCTTTTCTTGGTGGCGTACTTCTCGCGCATTGGTGTGTCCTCGTCAGATCTGATTGAGAGCACGTGCATGTATGTCGTGAGCCCCGCGTCATCCACCGAGACGAGCATCGCTGCTACCAATGTGGTGAACCAAGTTCTCATAAAGAGCCCCGCGTTGTTGACCACCGTCCGAAAGATTGTCTTGCCGTACCTGGAGGGTCTTGAGGGCCTCGCAAAGGACGATCCCAGGTCGACATTACGCAAGATGCTCACTGGCGATGCTAACAGATAAAGAAAGTGGGTCCACCTCTCGTGACTACTTCTTTGTTGTTGTTCATCAGTGCTGCCACGATAACCCAATAACAAATTTATTATTGATTCGTATTTCTTGATTTTCCTCTATTTGGCCAAAGGCGGATGACTTTTGAGATTAGCTGCATTTAATGTGCTACTTGCGCTGTTCTGATTTAGATGCCTTCTCGTCGTAGCTTCTTTTTTTTTTTTTTCCAGTGCATTAAGGAGAAAGTAACACACAATGCAACAAGAAATTTGTGCACAAATTAAACTCTCAAGCGATCTCGTCAACGCTATTCGAAGCGGAAATGTGGAGGCTCGGTGGCACCAAGAGGGCCCACCTCCTCATCGAGTCGAATTTGTGAGCAAGATAGACGCCTCCATTGTGTTGGCAACATTTACGACGAATGTTGCTCCGCCGAATCATCTCCTTGTTGGTTCAGCACAAACGACGCCTAGTGCACCACATTTACAAAAAGCAGATAAGTCTCATGATGATGTCAAACACGACGGTGCCAGCGATGGCGCTGCCTCCTCTGACACAAACACCACCACTTCGACGAATGTCCTTATCACGTCCGAAATAATCGATGCGTCCATCGCGAAGCATCTCGCAAAGCAAGTGAAGCCAGTTAGCCTTGAATCTCTCATTAAACATGTTCATTCCGAACATGCGGCGACGCCGCGGAATGTGATTGAGCGAGCTGTGCAAAAGGCGTTTGAAGACGCCCCTGGTGGCGCAAAGTCAGTGGTTGAAATTCCTCCCCGCCTGGCGAGCATCGTGAGTCCCAATTGGTACGACACGTTTGAAGACCGAAAACGAGCAGCAAATCGAATTTCCATTCTCCTTGGCCGGCAACAACTCCCATTCGAGCATTGGATCAATTATGTGGACAAGGATGTGTTTTTAGATCTGCACAGTCCTGGAGGCATCATGAGCGGCATGTCTGCCAAGGTGACTGCTGCTGCTGACGTCGCTGCTCCTTCTGACGTAGAAGGAGACGATTCTCACAATAGCGGTGCGGCCGCTCGTCGCTCGCGTGAGGGTGACGATGGTGCGGCTGATGACTTGAAGAGAAAGCGAAGGAGAATTGAACATCTTCGTGAAATTGATGTTGTCGATTGGGAGGGTGCAGGAAGTCTCTTCAACACATCAGCAGTAGCAGCAGCAACAGGTGGAAGGAGCGGCAACATCGATGAGATCGAATGCCTCGTGAACACTCTGCTAGCAAAACGAAGAGTGGAAGAACACGAAGCACTCGAGAAGACAGGCAGCTCCATCCCAAACATTGTGTTGCGATTGGATGACGGACATCCATCCACAACAACAACAACATCAGCATCTGCAGCTTCGTCGCCCTCACCGTCGGTTGGTATCACGCAATTGGTGCAATGGTTGGCGGATGTCGAAAGTCGCTTGTCGTCACATGAAACAGTATGCTCGCAGCTTCGCCACATTCTGATAGAGCAGTATGACCTTCTCCTTCTCGGCGGTGTCAAACGTGATGAAAGCAACAACAATGCGATCTTGCCGCTTGCTTCAGAAATTGAGAATTGGTTGGCGCCGCAATTGCCAGTGCGTCAACGACTGCTCGTAGTTCTGCGAAAGTTGAGGTTTGAAATCAGTCATCAGGTGCGAGAAGACAACGATCGAACATTTATCAACTCTCTGCTGCAGGAGTTCGACGTGACTTCGACAACAGTGGCTGCTTCAACTGCCGCTTGATGTGTGCAAATTCTCGATTTTTTGATTTCTCTGTTGAGGGGCATCTTTGTTGGGACTTGCCAAACGTCTTTTTTTCCTCCACTTTTTGTACTGTCGCAGAGCCTCAGTTTCTTCAAAGAAACCCATTTTTAAAAAAAAGCAGAGGACTAAGCACATCTACAAAAAAGAAGCAACTAAGTTTACGATTGTTGCAGACATTTGAGGTAACCGATGTCCAAGGCCAAACAAAACAAAACGTCTGGAAAATCCTCCACACCATCAGAGGACGTGTACCTCTGTTTGTCCGTCGCGGTCAGTGGTCGCTGCCCGTTCAACGGCAACATCCTATCGCTGGCCGCTGTGGCGTGCACAAAACAACGTAAGATATTAGGACTGTACTCGTGCAACATGACGCCTCTCCCAGGTGGTGGTGAACGACTGACACAAAAAGATGTGTACGGGTTCTGGCAATCAAAACCTCGCGAATTGGAAGAAGTTTGCGCCGGCCCTTTGATCTCCCCTCTCGCTGGGTTGCAAGGCTTGCAAGCATTCTGTAAGCCGTTTGGGCGGTGCACGCTCGTCGGTTCGCCACTGCTCAGCTGCTACGGGTGGCTCGCTCATTATTGGAACGTCCTATTGCCTGGTGTTGCGATGCCTTGGGGCTTCAGTGGAGTCTGCGCTCGGTCGTTTGCCTCTGGCATCCTGGGAGTGTCCATGCAGAATCTTGCTACACATCCAGCGTTCCTCGCTGCACATCCTGCTGGTCTTGCCACAAACGGCGTTCCTGCCAACGACGCTGTCATTTCTGCGTGTGTCTTCACACAGATGCTTCGAATGTCGTTGAAGCTCGACAATGCCGACCCTTCGACGGCCGACGCCACAGCCTCATCTACTGCTGCTCCTGCAGCAGCAGCCGCCACTGCTGGTACGTCAGCAGTTGTCCACAACGACCCTGCAGTAAGCCAAGGCCTCGTCGAAATTACATTTCTTGACGACAAAGTGCGTGCTGCGGTGGAAGCCGCAACAGCACCACTCGAAACGTCACACGACCGCTATCCTATCTCCGCTGACGTCGCAGCGGCGCACGTATTTCAGGAGTATCCCAGCATCACTGACCCCACGGTTGACCCCTCTTTCTTTGAGCGAGCAGCAGCTCTCAGCAGCTCCTCCGCTTCCGCGTGCCCTCCCAGTGGCAATGACGGCAGCAGCAAGAACGACGATGATGGCAGCGCTGAAGTAGATTGGGTTGTCACAGAAAAAGTACATGGAAGCAATTTCTCTTTCCTCATCAAGAGCGGGGATGCGTCCGACAAAAACGGGATCGTATGCGGCAAGCGCACTTCCGTGTTGAACTCTGATGAAACATCAAAGTTTTTCCAGTTTGATCGTCTGCTGGCAAGTGAGCGAGGAAAGTTAGCAAAATGCTTCACGTTGGTGGAGAAGTTTCTTCTTCTTCCAGGAAACGGAAACGGCGCTTCCTCATTGGGATCCTCACAAGGTGGAGACGGCGGTGATCAACAACTTGTGGTTGCAGTTGTGGGAGAGCTTGCCGGTGGGGAATACGTTCATCCCCAAGTTCCGTTGGATTTGCGTGGCATCCGAGTTCAAAACGGAATTCAGTACCACCCAAACAACTTCTTCTACGCCTTTGACATTGCATACACGTACTCCTCATCCTCGAGGCCACCAGCAGCTGCTCCTGCTGCGCTGGCGGCTCCTGCTGCTGGTGGCGCGTCGGCTGAAAAAGAAGAACGTGGTGCACGGTGGACATTCCTCCCATTTGACGATGCGCAGCGTATCTTCACGTCCACCGCACTCTTTTGTGCGACACCACTGTTCCGAGGTTCCGTCAAAGATGCTCTTGCCTTCAACCCAATCATTCAGACAACAATCCCAGGTCGATTCGGTCTGCCGTCGATTCCGGAAAATTTTGCTGAGGGTGTTGTTGCTCGGCCAGTGAAAGATCTTCTTTCGTCGAAGGACGGGAGTCGCATCATGGCAAAACTGAAGCACCCAAAGTTTTCTGAATTCTCTCACTTTTCGGCAGACTGCCCTCCTGCCGATTTGCTTGCCAACTTTATCAAGAATGACAATCGCGTCGAATCTGTCAAGTCGAAGTTGACAGATACAGAGAAATTGGATCACGCACGTGTCGCATTGGAGACGGTTCTCGATGCCCTCGTTGATGTTAAGAAACTTCACCCAGCATTTGACTGCTCACCCGAGCAAAGGTCAAGTGCTGAACGCGATGTGCTTGCGTTCCTCAATGGAAAGAAGTAAAAAAGGAAAATTGATCACCATCGTCATCGAGCACAATCCTTCACCATTGAGTGAACCGAAAACAAAAAGAAGCAGCTGAATTTGCTGCTGTATCGCTTACTTAACGCGTTCACAATCACACCACCTTTGCAATACCATCGTGTCGAGAAGTGAAACCCGTTTCGTGTTGAGCCCTCAAAAACCTCCCCTTCACTTTTTTTTTTCCCCACATTGCACATTTTGGCACTCGCCTTCGTTCGGCCAAACCGAAACAGTTGAACATGAAAAAATTGGAATGGTTTGAGAGCATTTGCGAAACTTCTTGTGCTTGAATCTCTTGCTATTTAGAAGCCATCGATTGGCAATTCAAAACATCAACAAGAAAATATTGCAAGATCTGTTGTGTTGCTCTCGCTTTGCTACACGAAATATCCCCCAAACAACCACGAGTTGGGCTGACACGAATCACAGAAATGACATCATACAACGCGCATATTACCTTCCTCGATGATGTTTGGGGCCTGTGTGCTTCAAATATTGACGCATTCTGTAACGTAGAGCGAACGAAGAGAGTGCCCACTCAGGCCAATGGTCGCTTTGTTCTCGACCGATACCACGTACTTGTGGAGCAAGAGAATCGAGACCCCAGCACGTTGCTGGAAGAGCTTGTGGAAATGGGGCCAAGCGTCGCAACGCTGTTCGAAATGACTGTGTACTTGGATCTCACTTCGAACACCACTGTTGCCGTTCCCAGAAGCAAAAGTAAGTTGCAACGAATGAATCGTGACACCAAAAATAAAACTTCGCCAGCAGCTGGCAATGCCACAGAGGAAGCGGAGGCAAACCATAACGTCACAGCATTTGTCACTGCAAACCAGTGTGTTCTGCAAATGTGTGTTTTCGCACTTTGGTATCACGGCCTCACGAAGGATCAGCTTAACACCATCAATGTTGTCAACCCAAGCCTCGTTTCCATTCCGCTGCAGCCTCACAACGAAATTATCATGCTGTCAAATGTCCTTAACAACCTCCT
>CYKH01001760.1:53747-64992 GCA_001460835.1 Bodo saltans
CTCCTTCTCCAAGTTTGTTATCGCTATGATGTGATGGACTCAAGGTACTGGCGCGCAGAGTCGACTCTGTTATCAATGTTGATTCACACATTTCGCATGTGCTACGCGCTCGCAACAAACGTCGACGAAGTCTTTCAGTTTTCTCACGGTGCGGTAACCCTCTCGCTCGACCGGGTCCTCGTGGAAGTACTTAATTTCGCTGTTGGGATGCAGTTCCCAGAGTGCTTGTATGGATTAGCAAATCAAATGCTCGTTCACCAAACTCCCCGACTCTTGCTGAGGGGGAGGTTGATCACCCCGTACGATCTCTTAGCTATGATACCGATATCACACGCACAAGTTGAGAATCCAGATAGTCTTGCAGCATCCAGGATCATTGATGCCCGACCTCGTGGGCGTGTGCATGCATCGTGTTTTATGAGGTCTACACCCAATTCAAATCACATCACGGATGCTGATATTTATTGGAGGCGAGTCATTGCGGCGTCGGTGTTTGTCTTTATCGGTGGCATCTTCGTGTCGAGGCAAGCAAATGCACGATTTACGTTTCTGTAGGAAATCTACCAGAAGATTGTCCTTCTTTTTTTTTTGATGCTGCGAAAAGGCTTTCTTCTTAGAGAGCTGTTTGACAGCTTCAATTCAAATTCAGAGATTTCATTGAAGTTTCTCCAAAAGCATCAAAGATCCAAATGGATAGTGCTGTGTTTTTTTGAAGGGATTTTCGTTATCGCACACTTGATACTGTTCGTTAGCTCATAACGCATCCACCATGTTGCACCCTTTGCGATGTACTTAAACTTGTTGTTGCACCAGCGCAGAAAGTCACTACTTCATTTTTTCCCAACAATGCCCACATTTGACGCGCACGTCGCGTTTCTCAACGATGTGTGGGGCCTCAACGCCAACACACTCCCCAGCATGCGTCTCAAAGCGAACGCATTGGCTGCTTCATCTCCCGTCGACCCGCACTTCACCGTCAAGAAGTTGAACGACTATCAATCCGCTGGTGTGACGGACTTTACTCCCATTGTAGAGCAGCTGGTGGAGATGGGGCCAAGCATTAACGTCCTGCAGCAGCTTTTGGTGTACTTAAATCACTCTGGTCATCCCACGATCAACGTGCCGAAGAAAAAGAGTTGGACGACATCATCTCCGACACATGCTGCAGCTGCGGAAGAGGAGGACGAGGAAGATGCTGCAATGACAAACCTCATGTCTCCAATTGCCCCCCGACTTGTTGCTCTCTCAAATGCGGCTGCAGGCGTGGTGGATGCAGATGAGACCTTGGTTGAAGAAAGAGAAGAAGAGGACCGCAACGGTGAAACCCCTACCGGTGCTGAAGAAGAAGTGAAGTCTAAAGACACAACTGTCATAGTGGAGCAAGGAGTAGAAGACGACGCTGACCACGGCAATAATCCGGGCAACGAGAATGCGACTTATTGCAGTGACGACGCCAACGAAGAGGAGGTCCTGGAAATCTGCTCACCGCTTCGGAACCCACTCCTTGCACCTCTTGCGCCTCCTACAGCAGACAGTCGCACGTTAGAGATGGCGATGTTTGTTTTGTGGATGCATGACATCACAACAGATCAACTTGGCGTGCTAGAATTTGTGGACCCGGCAACCATTGCCGTGGGCGTGTCCGTTACAGTCCACAACGAGATCCTCCTCATGTTTGGAATTCTGAGGGCACTATTAGAAACTGGATGTGAAGCAGTGGAGCTGTTGAAGTTCATCGACGCCACTGATGAGAATGGTGATGCCTCTGCTCCAGCTGCGACGAACGAAGAAACTGCATTGGATGCGGCGGAAGCTCAAGCAACAGCGGGTAATCCTGCCCCTGGAGTCGCCGGTGGTGGGGGGATGGACTACATCACGCGAAAAGCGGTTCTGAATCAAATGTGCCTTCGTTTTGATCTCGGAGATCCACTTTTCTGGCAGCCAGACTCCACCATGTTCTTTATGATGATTCACTCCTTCCGCATGTGCTATGCTATGGCAACCGACGTGGACGAAACGATTACCTTTTCTCGAGGGAATATCACGTTATCGCTGGATAGGGTCCTTCTTGAGGTTGTCAACTGCTCATTACAGATGCCAGAGTGTTTGTTTGGCCTTGCGAATCAAATGCTAGTGCATCAAACGTTGTGGTTGAACATCCGTGGTCGCCTAGCGAACCCGTACGATTTGATCGCCATGATTCCTGCCTCGAATAAGTTTGCTGATAATGGCGCTGACCCTCGTACTGTGTCGGACCTGATTGATACGAGACCTCGTGGTCGTTTTCACACGTCGTGCTTCAACCGCTCTGAGACGACGTCGAACAGTGTGCAGGATACGAACTGGAGACGTGTGTTTGCAGCGTCTTTGCTGGTGTTTGCAGGAGGTCTGTGGGCCTCAAGAAAAGCAAACGCAACGTTTCACTCATAAAAGGAAGCATTTTTTTAAAGTTTTGCAAAAGTGAACACAATGTTTAGTAGAAATATTCATAGGTTGCCCGACTTTCCCTGATAGCCTCAAATAGCATTAATAGTGAGTAATAGAGAAAAAGGGGGAAAATGTTTGAGGGTTGGCAGTGTCGTCGCCCCATTCGGTGGTGTTTGACGGTGATTATGCTCAGCCTATTATTCGTCCCTGCCATCACTTTGGTTTCCGCCAATACCCTCTCGAACACGACGATGATTGTTGTCAACTTTACACTTCCTTGCGCCAATGACAACAGCAGCTCTAACATTGTGAATGTGGCCCTCACTGAGATGCTTCAGTTACACTACAATTCATCAACCACTGCGACGTCAGCAACACCATCTAACACGACAATGGCTAAAAGAAGTATTTTCATTGATGTCCTGTATAACTGCACACTTCCATCGTCTCAGCCAGAGAGTGTGAATATTCTGGCCGACAGTCCCAACGCTACTGTTGCTGCGCACAATCACGCTAACGTGACGTTCCTGTCAGTACGCCTTGCCGCGCCGCTCCTTTCCCTGCGTATATTTTGTCCGGCAGACTCTCTCGAAGTGCGCTACCTGCGACACGCAAACGCCACAACTGTCACTCTGATGAACATCTCCGACGTTCCGTTCGACAACGACGATGAAACCAACAACAGTGGTAGCAGCGTGCAACTTCTTCCCTCTGGAGACAGCAGAAGCAATATGTCTCGCGTCACATTAGTGTTCGAAGATAACATCACAATGCGTATCGTAAGCCACGATGTCCGCACGTCGTCAAAAAGCATCACCCCGACCAACAACAACAACAACATCACCACCGGCCTCGGATATTCGTTGCTGATCGTTAACACAGTACAGCGCCATATCACGACGGTGTCTCTCATCTTCAAGGACTACGCGAGTGTGTCATTGTCCTTCTCGGGTTACACGATGCGTCTTAACAACGTATTCTTCGCATCTCACGTGGCGTCTAGCTCAGGCGTCATCAACATCACTGAGACTGGAAGCGTCGTTCTCGTTGGTGGAGATGGTGCCCAACAACAATTATTTCGCGCATGCCATATTGAACGAGTTGAAGTGCTGATTATGAGCGGGGCCAGTCTTACCATTTCTAACATGTCAACCCTCGTGGATGTCTCGTTGCTGCAAGGCTTTGAGGGTGTGTCGCTGCAAGTGGTAAGCGGAGGACGTTTGGATCTTTCTGAAGAGTCTTACGTATTCTCCATGGCGGAGGCAAACATCACGACAACGTCTACCGCAGCATCCTCAACAGCTCTTATGGTGTCCTCGTCGATTCGGAACATATCCACGGAAGTGTCTGGCTTTGGCACTGGAGTTTTCGTTCAAAGTGGGAGTGGGGCTGTGTTGTTTCAATTTGGTGTTGGGGGCGACGGTTCGAACGGATCGATGACAAATGTGATCGCCATCTCCACAATATTCTATGATGGTGCCTCAGTCCACGTGGAAGGAGGCAGCCAATGGCTGGACTTGGACATCGGCAGCGTAGAGGAGCAATTTAATCGATCCGCACTGCTACGTCTCTCGAATATCATCATTGCAATGCAAGGGGAAACGACGCAGTATCGCAGCACGTCTTGGTCCAATTGCGTGAGGTTGTCGTGTTCATCGTTTTCTATCGCCGCAGATGATGACAGCAGCACCACCACCACCACCAATAGCAGCAACGTTAGTGTTGTTAGCAACAACAGAAGAAGCAGTAGCACAGCAGCCGTCGTCGATATTTCCATCATTGCAGGTGCCTTCGTGGACCTCACACATGGGTCGATTCTTCTTAAAGTCATCAGCGCGCTGGCCTCATACATGAATGCGAGCACCGCTGTCATTTCTGGCGACGTGACACTTTCCGTGGCAAATGATCGAACGGTTGTGTCCCTTGTTCGAGAAAGTGAGCTTCTGTCCATTGCACGAGACCTACAGGGCGGCCATATCTCCGGCGATCTGTCGGTTCTCCTGAGCAGCAACTGCACGGTCACCCTAGACGACAACTCTGTGGGAATGGTGGTACAGAATATGTCTATTGGAGGCACATTAACAGTCTTGGAGGCACAAGAAAGTCGCCTTGTGCTTCGTAACGTCTCACTGCTCGTAGGCGTTGGGAATGGATGCCTGATCACTAGGGGCGTTTCGTTGACTCGTGCAACAGGAGCCTCAACGACACTGGTGTACGACTCATCCCTCGTGCTTGTGACCTCAACTGTAATTGCTGCTGGTGTCATGATTCAGGAAAGTGGCAACACGTTTCTCTTTCTCAACGGCAGCTCTGTAATGTTTCAATTATCTGGCGACACTGCACTAACGCCCACCGCTAGCATCACTGTGCAGCATTCCAACAACGTCTCAATTGTCCTCAACAGCGGGTCTTACTACATCAGCATGGACGACAACGTGAATGGTTCAGCGACCACCACCACTGCATCGTCCATTCAGAGCAGCACGTGTCGTGCTTGGCGGCAACAGCAACAGCAGCTGCAGTCGACGATGGACCCAATGTTCAATGTCACGCAAACCAACACGCGGCTTTCAATCGCCACGACAAGCACCTTTCTCGACGTCTACACTGCACGGACTCTCGTGAGCGGTTTGATGATCACCCAGCACAATGTCCATCTGCATGTAGTCGCCTACTCTTCCTTCTTTCTGATCGATGGCTCTTCGACGCCATCGCAGCGCCTTTCCAATATTTCTGTGAGTCAAACATTTGATGAAGCGGAGTGGATGTGGCCGCTCGATGAAATGTCATCCAATCCAACTACTACGTCGCTGTTCTCCGCACTAGCATCTCAATTTGAAGCCGAAAGCGATGCACAAAACATCAACGCTACTGTTCTGGTAGATTATGTTTCCACGTTTCTCCAAGTGGAATATGTTAACGTCGTTGATGGCATTGGGCTGGCTGCAGAGCAATTCTTTTCGTCAAACAGTAGCAACACAAGTACTTTCAGCGCAAGCGTGATTGTCGCACGATCCAACTTTTTCGATATCAAGACAACAGCTGATGGGAACTGCTCGAGAGTGTCCGTGTCCGCGACAAATATCGGCCTCATCGACCTTAGCGACGCTACCTATTTCGTCTCGCTAGATTGCACAAACGTCATCGGCCTCAACGTTGCCATTGCAGGGAGCTCTTCTCATAGTAAGAAGAAGAAGAGTACAACAATCGTCTCCGTGAGCAGTTCACAGTTCGTCACCACAGTGAATTCTGCGCGGGTTGCAGGACTCCTGTCACTTAGCATCACTGGTCCCAATGATGTGTTGTTGACAATGACTGATTCCACTGTCTTCTACTTAAGCTGCGATGATGATGTTTCGATCGATACGATCAGTTTGAGTGTCACCCAACAAGCAAGTGTCGTTCTTGGAAACAGCTCCTCGATGTTTATTTTAAGCGGGAACTCACCGACGAACAAAATTGTTGCGGTCGTGGATGGAGGTGCAACTGTCGCCCTTGACGGTACAAGCGACGGGCTCCTGCTGGGCGGCCACATCATGAGCTGCGTGTTCACCGTCACAAATAAAAGTTCAATGGTGTTCACCGATGGCAGCACGATGATCGCCTCTGGCGAAGGTGATCTACGTAATGTCGCTCTAACCCTCCAAAACAGCGCTATCATCGTCACCGATGGGGAATCATGGCTTCTGTATGCCCTTGACTCTGGTAACATTGCCAACCCCGTCATTATCATTGATGACGCTTCGAGACTCACCATTTTGGGCGGCTCTGTGTTGATGATTACCAACGAAGGTACCGTCACCAACTCATATGTTGCCGTGTCACGCAACAGCCTGGTGGAGATCAAACAGCAGGACTCTACCTTTCTGCAAACATTCGACGGCAAGTTTTCCAATAGCCTCTCCGTCATCACCGACAACTCTTCGGTTGTCATCAGTGGCTTGAATGCGTTTTGGATGTACACAACCATCGGAAATGTGGTCAACGTGAGCCTTCAGTTGTCCCTTGCCTCGAACATTGTGATGGATTCGGTGGGCGGGGTATTTTGGGGGACAGCAGATGGAGCCTTCTCTGGCGGAGTGGTTGTCAATATTTCTGGTGCATCAGTGATCGCAGTATCAAACTTTTCAAAGTTTTGCACGTCGGAAGCGACTGGGGCGATCAGCGACGTGACTGTCACTCTCTCCAATGCCTCGCGTGTTGTGCTCAATGCTTCCGCCTTGTTTGTGGTGAGCACCCGGCAGCTCACGCTGCAACGCTGTGTTCTTCTTGTGCTCGCGCAACGCCGCCATTACAGCCGCCGCGATTGTGCAAACAGTTGTTGTCGAACTTGTGTCGGACTCCTCCAGTGCAGCTACGGTGGTGGTGGTGGTGCCGAACTCAGCAGTGCCATGCGGGGTCCAAATCGGCGCTGGTGGGAGCAGCAGCAGCAGCAATCCAACTGTGGGCTCCTCCTACCTCGTTCTTGCTCCCAACGGCCATGTCAAATCAGTCGCCATCATCGGTGCGTCGCAATCTTGTGGCGTGTTGGTGTCTGGGCAAGGAAGTTCAATTCTCAGCTCATTGCGTGGGGGAAGTGACATCGCTTTCCAATTCTCGAACGCTGCCACTCTGATGATTCTATTTGGTGCAAGTGGTGTTCTGCTGACTCGTACGCCTACGTACACAACGGTCACAGCAGCACCAGGAAGTAGCATTCTCAGTAACGTGAGTCTCAAACTGTGTGTCGTGTCGTCGTCGCCATCATCTGTGAACTCAGCAGTAACTGGTTGCGTTGCTCACATTGCAAATGCATCCACTTGGGTCCTAGCGAACACAACCTACGGATGCCTTCAAGGGCCCATCACCATGGCGCTGTCAGGCAACGGCACACAGCTTCTCGTCAGCGATAACTCTTCTGTTGTCGTTGGGGTGGCGAGTGCGCCGTCCACGTTTACGACAACTGCAGCAGCTTCTGCGCCTGTGCTACAGTGTTCACTGAGCGTCACGTCGCTCGCTGCATTGCTCGTGTTGGACAGTAGCAGCAGCAGCGCTTCATCGCTGCTGCCGTTGTATGTAGCTTCATCGATTTTCGCCCTGACGCTTGTGAGCGATTTCGCAAAGGTACGAACCGCAGCATCCATGGTGACTGTAAGCACCACCGCAACCAACCATTCCAAGATCGTGATCCAGAGCAACAATCTAGACGTGGAGGGAGGGAGGAGTTCTGTCGGTCTTGTCGATCTCCGCTTCACAGCGCCCACCACAAACATCTCTGCGCAGTGGTTTCCATGTAACCAGTCAATAATTCCAAGTATCGCTGCTCGCGTTGCTTCAGCCACACCGAATGTTTCATTTGCAACTGTCAATATGTCATTCCGTGAGGGCGCTGATGTATCGATGGTGGTGTCCTCAGCCGCTCCTTCCCCAAACATCCAACTTTACCTGATTCGGAAAGTAAGCGCTGTGACGGCATCGCAACTGAGCTCAACGTCCTCGCTTGTCCCTCCGTACGATATCAACGTCGGCCTCCAGGATATCCCAAATACTTCGGGTAACAGCACCACTTGCCCCTACGAGTCGTTAATTGCTGATGCAGTGGCGCTACAGCAAAAAATGAAGGCTGTTTCATTGCTCGACGTGAACATGCAATATATCGATACAACAATCAACATGTTCCTCTTGTCTCAAAATGCATCGTCGAACGCAACGTCCTTATCACCAACTACCCCCTCGATGGTTGGTCTTATGCTGTTTGATGAAGGAAGCGGAGGTTCCTCCGTCTCGTCGGCATTGAACGCGTCGCAAAAGATATTTGCCTCTCGAGGACTACGACTGCAGATGGACCGCTCGTCCATCACATTTACCAATAGCAGAAGCGACAACAGTGCCGTTATTACAAGAGGCTGGTTGGTGCAGCGTGGTGGTGTTTCTGCACTTTCACCTGAATCCGTCCGACTCGCTGCAGCCACTACCGACCTTGCACTTGTCACTGTCGCCTTCCACAACAACAACAACAACAACACAACAACGCTCCCATCAACGCCTCCAATATCAATGTCGATGGACGACTTTGCTCTAGAGAGTAGGTGGGAGTTGCTTCGTTGTGGTAACGTGTATGAGATGATCGTGAGGTCACAACAACAACAACAGTTGCTGCGTCGATTGCTTGCTCCAACAGATCTTATCAATCAGACGTCGTCTTCCTTACATCAACAACAAACAAACCTTGTGGTGGAGGGGTCGTCGTGTACAAGCGAGCTGACAGGTACCCACACACCGCGTTGGACTCACTCCATTTCCGCAGAAACTCCCTCCACAATGTCAAGATCTCATCTGACAGTATCGATGAAGAGCACAGGAAGCATTGAGACACTCTCGTTGTCAAAGAAACCAACTGTGTCTTTTGGTACAACCAGCCTTTCCTCAACTGTGTCGAGAAGCGGGGCGTCGAGGACGCCGTTCTTGAGTCTGACTTTGTCACTTCCCCGCACGAAATCATTAAATTTGTCGTTGACGAGAGATCCAGAAACGACACTGACCCTCACAAAGGCTGACAGTGTGTCGCAACTCACCGTGACACTCACCCAGCCAACAAAAGTTCCCACACAGAGTGCCGAAGAACTTTCACAGACAATGTCTCTCTCACGATCACAGCAAACCGACTCGAAGACGCAAAGTCTCATCGTCCTCTCAGTGACCGCAAGCTCTTCTCGCTCTGCTCCCACACGGTCACTCTCCGCAACTCAGCAGCCTCCTGTAGACACTGGCCGCACGCTACAAAACAGAAACGCTCTTGTGTTTGACATCCTTGGTCCCTCAGTACTTTTGTTTTTGCCTGACATCGGATTCAGCGCGCTGCGTGCGACCTTCGCGGCTAAAATGTTAGACTGCGGCGCGGCGGACGATGGGACGGAGGACGTCGACGAAGATTACTTTCTTCTTGGGTTTGGACCCGCCGTTGGGCAAGGGTATCGCGGATCGATCATCAGCAGTGTCGTGCTATGCACAGCGGTTGTTGTGTTTGCGGCGCTTTCCGTTCTGTTCAAGACATTCATAACTCGACCAGAAAGGGTGGCGAGTCGAGAAACAACGGACATGAAGGGCAGTGGTGGTACCGGGGACGAAGATATTATCGTAGTGGGAGATGGTCATGAACCAAGTCATGTCCCTCCTCGCCGATCCCGCTCGATGGTTGAAATCGCCTCAACCCTCAATCTCCCTGGAAGGCTCATAGTTGGCCCGTTGTTCTTCGTCCTGCCGACGGTGTTGTCCTCTGGCATCGTCCTCATCGCACTGGAGCGAAGCGACGACGTTGCGTTCGGGATTGCATGCGTCCTCGCTGCTTTGGGTTGTACCATCGCTGTCACTCGCCTTCTTATCTCTGAACCTTTTGGGACGTTTCCTGCATACTGTGTCGACAATCTGCGAGCCCATCGATCGTTTCGCGTGGCGCTAGAGCTCAAACTTCACAATAGTTGCTGCAACGCAGTGGCCCTCAACGTTCTTGGTGCGTTCCTGAGACCGCCGTATCAAGTCTGGAGAGTCCACCAGCAGCAACAGCAGCAGCGTGTTGGTCAAAAGAAAAGAATCGATCACACTTGGATCGAATCGTATGGATGTTTGTTCGACACGTACCGTCGGGATCGGCACTGGTACTCCCTCGTTGAACTTTACCCAACCTTGGCAATTTGTGTGATCTCCGCGGTCTCCATCGGGTTTGATATTCAATCGGCATCTGCAGTGTCTTCCTTCGCCAACAGCGTGTATTATTGTGATGTCCTTACGAGGCTTACAGGCGGTATTCAAATCTTATCGCTGGTGCTTTTGTTGTGGCTTCGGCCTCACATCTTCACTTGGGAAACTGTACTTGCTGGTATCATCGCTGTGTTTGGTGCAGTCTACGGGGCGTTAGTGATGCTGCCGGACTGCGAATCGTGCGAAGAAGGTGCCGCTGTTTGTGCCCAAATGCAAACGATCTTATCCGTTGTTGTCCTCGTCATCGAAGTATCCACTAGAGTCGTGCGTCGAATCCTTTTGGTGTTGCTTGGCTTGCTTGATCAACCAGGCGGTGATCATGATGATGACGATGAGCGTGTTACGATATCGCCGACGCGACGGTCTAGGAACACTCACCTCCTCGTGCACACTTCACCTCCTTCGCCGCTGGATGAAGCGACGTTTGGTGTTGATGTCGACAAGTTTATTGAAATGGATATTGCTTCGAGGCTCAACAGCATTGTTTCTCTGGCATGTCGGCGACGACGACACTTTCTGCGAGCATTGTCAAAAACAGTGGCACTCGAACACGTAAACGCATCAGCAGTCCCCTGCGAAGAAGAACTCGGCGTCAATGATGCATCACCGCCAACACAAAGCGAAAACGCTCCTCCTCCGATTTCACAGAAGCAAGTGGCGCTTACTTCGAAAATTACGTCACAAAAACAGCAGCGCGATGAATTGCTGAAACACTTATCTGATCTTCGAGAGAATTCATCATCCATGAATAGAGCTGGCTTGTTGTGATTACGCTCCACAACAACAAGTCACAAGAGAACTTAATTGTTAAGAGGAACCTGGTTCACACAGGTGGAACACAACGTGAAAATAGATTTTGTGTGTGTAAAACGTTTGGGCCATTTTACACTCAGGAGTAATACTTTCATAACAAAAGGGGCTTTTTTTTTTTTTTGCTGGAAACTTGAAGAAAAAGAAGATACAACGTCGTTCGCAGTGTTGGGGGATAATGTCACCCTTCCACATCTGAGAATTAGAGAAAATGCAAGAGAGGGTGTGTTGTTCGTCGCATGTGCAAAATGTTTAATCATTACATCACACC
>CYKH01001761.1:0-26390 GCA_001460835.1 Bodo saltans
CAGCAACACGCTGTCGTCAGGACCCTCTACTGCATCATCCAACAACAACGCTGGGGGCGGAGGCCTTCAGCAAGTCACAACGATCTCTACTCCAGAAATGGCGCTGTTTCTCGCTGCGTCTGAGAAGCGCCGCAGGAAGCCGCCACCAGGATCATCGCAAGGAACAGACGAAAGTTCAAGCACGTCGAAGCATCCAAGTGCAGATGAGTGGGAGGGCATTGTGTTCGATACGACGCTTGTGCCCGATTCCCAAATGATGATGATTCTGAGATATGGTACAGCCCTCACGAGGACCAAAGAGAGACAGGAGCTCCCGTGTGTGTCCTTTGTTTAACATGCGCAGCGACGCTACGCGTACGTGCACTCTGAGTTGCAGGTTCGACGAGCAGCCTTTCTGGGTTGCCGTTTATTTCACAAGAAACCGCTTCTCGTTCAACAAGCCCTCTAATAACGTGTTCACGACGCCAGAAACCTACTACAGCAGCTTCAATATTGGTGCAAAGAAGTGTCGCAGATGCGATGATATTAGCGAACAAGGTAGCATTTTGCACTTAGCGAATCGTAGCATCTTTTTTCCTTTTCTTCAATTTTTATTATTTATTTTGCGTACTCCCCTTTTCAAGTGCAATTGTGTTTGTTTTCTTCTGCAAAACACAAATCAAGAATTTGTGTTGCTGCAACCTTCCTTCCTTTCTCCTTCACTCTAAAAGTAGCTTGCTTTTCTGCCATTCACAGATTCTACTACGCTTTGACCCGAAGAGCGTGCAAGCCAGCTGCAGGTGGTCACAACCAACATCAACAACTCCAAACACACCAGAGTGCACACTCTGTTCTCGTTTTTTATTGGTTGCTCCTTTCTTTTGTCAAAGTCCACAATCATCAAAAGAATATGCTGTTGTATTGTTCTCTTATCCTATCAGTTCCCCGTTGACACCCACCAAAAAAAGTTGTACAGCACATTGTTTGCTACCACTCCCTAGCACTGTGATCATCCCCATTTCTTATATTTTGTTAGTTTTCAATTTTTTTCTTTTGCGTGCGGAGGCGAATACACACTTTTTTTTAAAAAAATGTTCTGTGAGTCACACATCTGAAATACATCGGAATGCTTTCTTCTGACAAAGGAGAGTCGATTCATATTGCCAGTTTTTGTTTTACGACCACATGGCGACGTTTTCCCCCCCCTCCCTCCCGCTCAACAAAAAAAAAAACTCTCGTCCCTCTCCCTATATGTCAACATTCTTTTCCAGCTTTTTTTACGTTTTGTTTCTACTCCCTTCTTTTCTCATTCTTCAAAATATTTTTTAAAAAGTGTTTACGAATGAAGAACTCTTACATGTACACCTTTTTCTTTGCAGTGCCGCTGTGATTCTTTGAAAGCACTGTGATGATTTTGGTGATTAGACAGACAGAAATGTGCTTCCATTTTGGACTTGTGTTGACTTCAAGAGAAGGAAGGGAAAAAAATAAAGGACAAAGCCCCCCGAGAGGATTTCAGCAACAGTGTACCTGCAACACCCACTCAGGTCTCTCTCGTTTCCAAGATCACATCATGATCACTACTTCTACAGTGGTGATATGTGTAGTGGTACTTGTGATGATGGCCTCAACAGAAGTGTTGGGCAGTGCGCACGTAGATTCTTCGCTTGCTTCTTTGTCTACAACAAGCTTTCTGGGCGAGGAGTACGCTGTGTCCATACTACTCCCAGGATCCATCTCCAAGCAGCCGCATTCCACGTCACTAAGAAGTAGTGATAAGGAAGTGACGCCACCCACAACAAAATTGGACAGCAACAATGAAGGCATAGGCGACGCCAATGATGTTTCAACGCAGTCAGTAGCCAGTCTCATCTCCAATGATTACTTTTTCGAGCAATGCTGGGAAAAGAATGCATGCGTGTTGCGCCCTCTTAAGAAGGCTTCCCTATCTTCAGCTCAGCCATTTTCTGCGTGGCTACCCAACGGTATGAAGGGTGTAGAGGCAATGCTATCCAACGTCTCTGGCTCTTGGCTATTAGAGGAGATTAGCATCAGTAAGCTTGACAAGTGCCGCCGCACGCCGGAAGCTGCGGGGTGCCTGTGGGGCGACGGCAGCACATTACCTGCGTCATACTTCGATGGCCCATCAGGTGCGCAATCCCTTCAAAGCATCAGGGGCAGTGTTGCCGTTCAAGACGATGTGGTTGTGGGGGACACCATGAAGAAGAGCCTCGCCGAGGAGCAACTTTTGTCGTATGTTCGCGAGAGGCGAGGCATTCGGCGCACTCGGTCGTTTGTGGGGAGTGATGCTCTCATCCGCGGCGAGGAGTGGAGGGCCTTTGCCGATGATACGAATCAGACTCTGTTTGTCCGTGACGCTGACGCCAAGTTGAAGGGCTTATTCGAACTTGGCGGGAGGATTCAGGAGATGTTTGAAAACCCTCGACATTATTTGCCGGGCTCCCCTCGCTCCCCTAAACGAATGCACAAGAATAAGAAGAATGAATTGCAAGGCTCGTTGTTCTCTCGAGGGGGCGGTGTGGAGGTGGGTGTCAGTCTGTACTACACCCCACCCCACACTCAGAGCACCGTCCCCCCTCATATCGACACGATGGATGTGATGGCACTGCAGGTGCAGGGGTGCAAGGAATGGTCGCTGCGTGTCCCGCATGCCGACTCGTTCCTCCCGCCCACCCCGGTGGTGCTCCCGTTATCTCGAGACCACCTCCACACGTCTTCGCTGCGCGGTGGTAGTGGAACTGGCAGTAACACCAAGGCGACAACGACGGTCACGATATGCCCAGGGGACGTGTTGTACCTTCCTAGAGGAATGGTCCACAACACTTCTACTAGCCCAGCGATAACATCCTACCTCCCAGTTGACATCGACCAGCTTCATCGTCAATTGAACGAATCGATGGGCGACGGCTCATCGTTGCATATTAGCATTGGTATCGAGACGAGCCCAGTGTTCACCATGAACAGCTTCTTGATCTGGATGGGGGCAAGGGGTGAGGTGAGCGGACCAGTGCAGCCTGCTGATGCTGCTGCTGCCTCTTCCAACGCGATCAGTAGCGGATTGTGGGCTGGTGTTCCTGTCAAAGATCGATCATTTGTGAAGCGCTGTGCTGCGAGGGCGTTGCTGTACGCCCTGCGCACGCGCGTGCAGTCTCTCCGTCGGGGCTTCGTAGTCCCTGTTGCCCTCCTCCAAACGCCCACGACGGACAGCAAACACGATGATCAACATGATCGTGTTGCCTCGTATCTAACGCGCAGCATCGACGCTGCTCATGCTGACGCCAGGGATTTCCTCATCACCGCCAACCATCACGTGGGCAAGAAGCGTTGGGTGAGACTCGTGCAGGACACCCTTGGCAGCACTGCTGTGCTAAAGCAGAGCATCGATGCCTGGTGGCCTGCGGAGAATGTAGCAGCCGCGAGGTACGATATGTCTGTGGTCATGGGGCTCTTATCGACGACGATGCTAGATAACATTCAACGGTTGTTGGACACTGCACCTGCTGCAGATGCCGCCACCCCCTCACGCCAATGTGATGGCGTTGAACACATCAGTGGAAGCAACAACTGCGCTGTTGGCGATGGTCAAACCCCCACGGTTGCTGAAACGATTGCCAATGAACTGCTACTGTGGGTTTTCACTGTACCCTCTGTTGCCGAGGACCCTACTAGCGTATGGGCGACGTGGTTGGACGACGGGATGCAGAAGAGCCACGAAGAACGTTTGGCGTTTGCTGAGTGGACGTGGATCAATTATCAACTGTTAACAGCCGCACACTCTGATAATTGACGTGCAAGCGACAACAGGATCTTGAAGCCAAATCACTGGAGCGAGTCGGACAGAGTAAAGCTGTGAGCGGCTGAAGCTCGTTCCCTCGTGAAGGAAAACGCAACCGCGTCATTGCAAGAGCTGCACACCACGTAGCCCCACTGTCAAAGTTGATTATTTTGCTCTTCAAGGTTGATTTTTTTTTACGGCGATTGAATGATACACTTTTGTTGACTTTGGTTGATCCTTGAGCGCACTTTTTGATACTTTGATTTCGTCGTTCTTGCACACAAAAAAGCAGAAAGCACACCATTGTCCAAGAAGCCGTTAGTTACTCTCGACGTTGTTTCTCTTTGCAACCAGTAGCTAGCGATTATGTGCTGGTGCAGGCCGACGCCTTTTCCTCAACGTCAGTGGTGGAGCGTGATGCTGATGCTCGTGCTATTGTCGTCAAGTGCTAGCCTCGGTGCAGATGCTTATTGTGCATGCGCCTACCGCCTTCCAGTGCTGCAGGAGCTGTACGACGCCACCAACGGTGCTGCATGGGTGCGTCCGTGGAACATGACGGCGGTTGATGCGCCGTGCGGCTTCGAAGGGGTGACGTGTGGCAGCGATATTAGCAGCATTGTGTTGACCGGTAGAGGACTAGACGGAACACTGCCACCATCATTGGGGCAGCTGAGGGGGTTGGTCACGTTCGTAGTAAATACGAATTCGTTGCGCGGATCGTTGCCGAAGTACAGCTCTTGGACGCAACTCAGGAATTTTTCCATCAGCACTAACAACTTCACGGGCTCGTTGCCTGGAGCGTATAGTTCGTGGGCCAGCCTTTCCCTTTTTGACGTGACCAACAACAAGCTCATTGGAACGTTGCCTCCGGAGTATTCCAACTGGACGAATCTCCAGTATTTTTACGCGAGCTCCAATCAAATCAGCGGTAGTCTTCCGGTGGAGTACAGCTCTTGGACGCAACTCAGGAATTTTTCCATCAGCACTAACAACTTCACGGGCTCGTTGCCTGGAGCGTATAGTTCGTGGGTAGGGCTCGGAATGATTGACGTACCCTACAACATGCTCAATGGAACATTGCCTCCGGAGTATTCCAAATGGATGAATCTACAGTATTTTTACGCGAGTTCCAATCAACTCAGCGGTAGCCTTCCGGTGGAGTACAGCTCTTGGACGCAACTCAGGAATTTTTCCATCAGCACTAACAACTTCACGGGTTCGTTGCCTCGAGCGTACAGCTCGTGGGTTGAGCTCAAATTGATTGACGCGTCCAACAACATGCTCAGTGGAACGTTGCCTCCGGAGTATTCCAACTGGACGAATCTCCAGTATTTTTACGCGAACTTCAATCAGCTCAGCGGTAGTCTTCCGGCAGAGTACAGCTCTTGGACGCAACTCAGGGATTTTTCCATCAGCACTAACAACTTCACGGGCTCGTTGCCTGGAGCGTATAGTTCGTGGGTAGAGCTTGAAGTGTTTGACGCGTCCAACAACACGTTCATTGGAACATTGCCTCCGGAGCATTCCAAATGGATGAATCTACAGTCTTTTTCCACGAGATCCAATCAACTCAGCGGTAGCCTTCCGGTGGAGTACAGCTCTTGGACGCAACTCAGGAATTTTTCCATCAGCACTAACAACTTCACGGGCTCGTTGCCTCGAGCGTACAAAGAATGGCTCCGCGTTAGCACGATAAAATTGAGCAACAATAGCATTACGGGAACACTGCCCCCAGAGTACGCAACATTGTCTGCTCTCAATATTTTCGACGTCAGTTACAACAACATTACTGGGACAATTCCCGTGCAGTATGCTGCGTGGAAGAGCATCAATAGCCTGCGTCTCGAATCCAACGCCTTGAGTGGGACTATTCCCAACGCACTTTTCGTTGGTTGGTCCAATGCCCGCATTATCGGCCTCCGCATGAACATGTTCGCAGGAACTGTTCCAACAACACTGTTGGCTTTGCCGGCGTTGCAATTCCTCTGCATCGCCTCGAATATGCTCACAGGCACACTGCCCACCGCCATCTCCGCATCTCTTGTGTTGCTAGACCTGCAGAACAACACTGGCATCGTAGGTACTCTGCCCTTTCAGTCGATGTTCGTTACTGTTTGTGGAACTGGTGTGTGCTCTACTGCCTTGTTGCCGCTGCAGTACTGCTTGTCTTCAAGGACAGTTGAAGTTGAACTGCTTGCTAGGACTGAGAGCACTGATGACAGAAATTCAATACTCAGTGCACTCGCGCCATATTCCAGCAGATGCACACCGACTGATGCAACTCCAACACCAGTGCATCCAGCAACGCGGGCTAGTAACATTACCGCTGCTGATGTAATCATTTCAACATCTCTCAACGTAGCAACTCGATCCATCAGTGAAACGGTTGCGTTTGTGTCGAGTATTGTTGGCAGTGGTGGAGCTGTGCGTGGTGCTGTGCCGAGCTTGCAGCGTGCAACAACAGCATTACGCTTGGCGCTGCTGTGTTCCTCATCAGGGGCCAACGCAAGCAGCAGTGACGTGATGTTCAGCGATCCCAGCGACAATGCTTTAATGTTGTCTGTGCCAGTTGGGTCAAGCGACCTTGAGTACGCAGCTGGTGCAGCCATTGGGAACGCGCTGTTTGTTGTTGCCGTTGGGGCATGCCTGCATGCTGCTGCGTTGCTTCGTGGATACTTGTGTGGGGCGTGTGCTGCCACGACAAACGCTGCTTGCCTATACAGGAAGAGAAACAAAGCTATGTCAACGGATGCTGCCCTCGTCGCTGCTGCCCGGTGCGCTTGCTGTGGCGTACGGGACACAGCTGCAGCCGTCTATTGGCGCTACGATAGCACTTGTCGTGAGCAGTGCACGCACTGCGCAGTCCGTTGCTTGCGGGGTTGCGCTGGTGGTGGTGTGGCTTGCATTTCCGCTGTACTGCGTGCACCGCGTGCTGGTGGTGTGTCGCGGCAAGGACGGTGAGTTTGGGCTCACCTCGATTCACACCGTGGAACTTCGTAAACGGCGACATCGTGGCCACAACCGCCGTCATGCGCTTGTCGCTCGAGTTCTGTTGTTCCGTACGTTTTTGATGGCACCACGCTCAGAGTGGGAGGCCCCACATTCCAGCAGTCGTCACCGAGCTGAGGTTGCCTTTGTGCTGAAGCACCTGGAGCCTGTGTTTGGTGCGTACGTTGGGCGGCGTGAGTGGTACTTCGTGGTGGAGTGGTCGCTGGTGGCTGTGGGCGGCGTTGTGACGGGCGCGGCGTCGGCAGTGGCTGCTGACGGTGATGCGTGTGGTGCTGCGGTGTGGGCGACGTGGTGCATGATTGTGCTTGGTGCTGTGCAGATCGCCTTGACTGTGGCGCTGCGGCCGTTCAGCGTGCTGTTTGAGATGATCACGAGCGTTGCCATCGGCGTGCTATCGTTGCTGAGCGTAGTGCTGTCGTTGGTTGGTGCAGTGGATGCCGCTGATGTGACTGTGAACGTTGCTGGTGTATCGGAGCTTGTCGTGATGATGATCATGTTGGTGAACGTGGCAGTGTTTCGTTGCACTGGCGGTGGGGATGCTGAGCGTGCAGTTGTTGCTACTGACAGTTGCGACAAGGCGCCGGACTCAACCCCAGTGGTGATTCAGCCAGCGCGACTCAAAAGCAAAGCAAAGACAGCTCAGACCATAGAACGTCGTGATCAAGGTGTGGATGCATACACGACACACAGTGAGCAGCTGCGTGCGCTGATCGAGTTGGCGTGTGCTCGTGCACAGGTGTAAGACTTGAACTTGATTTGTATGCTGCATCGTGTGACTCACTGTGTAATTAAATTCACCTCCATTATTGAAAAAAAAGGAAAGAAAAAGAGAGTTTCGAGTTTAGTAATGTTGTGTTTGTCTTCGTTCTCAATTCCAATCAGTTGATTTGCAATCCATTTCATTTGTTCCCCCTGCTATGAATAGCGTGTGATCACGTGTTTTTTTTCTTTGACACTTTGGTATTTTGTAAAAGTGGTATTTTTTGTTTCGTGTACAACGTCCGATTTTCTTCAAGAACAAAATCACATTTACTGCCGACTCATTCGATACTGAGTTTACTGATGCAGTAGAGAAATTCGTGCGGCTGTTGTTTGTTCTGGATTGATCTTGTGAGAAGTCAAAGAGAAGGAAGGTACGCAAGGCAGGAGTACATTTTCAAACCAAGAAGAAGAAGAAGTTCGATAAAAAAAATCAATGGCACGAAAGAAGCTGAAGGTCGTGATGCTTGGAGAGGGTCGTGTAGGCAAAACATCCCTGTTGCACAGATTCGTCCACAACAGTTTTGACGAGGAGTGCCCCTCCACCACCAAAGCCACCATGTACGCAAACACAAAAGTGGAAGTGGGGGAGACAACTGCTGATGTGTCGGTGTGGGATACCGCAGGACAAGAGAGGTACCATGCACTTGGCCCAATTTACTACCGAGATGCTCATGGAGCGGTCCTAGCATACGACATCACGGACAAGGATTCGTTCGATAAGGTGAAGGTGTGGCTGAAGGAGTTGCACCAAGTGGTAGGGGAAAACATCAACGTTGTGGTAGTGGGCAACAAGTGCGACTTAGAGAGAGAGAGGAAGGTGGTAAAGAAGGAGGCCGAGGAGTGGGCAGCGGCTCACGGAGCTCAACATTTCCTCTGCAGTGCAAAATTAGGAATTCGAGTGGCGGATGCATTTACAGCTCTCGTGACAGCGATTGTGAAGAGTCTTGGAACTGCTAGTGGTGTTCAGGCGGGAACTGGCAATGGAGCGAATGCAGGGGCGTACAACGGAGGAAGGCCAGCATCGTCAAACCAAAGAAGCAAGGGTGTCAAGATTGCACCCGATGAAGGCCCAGCACGAGAGGCGCCACCGGAGAAGAAAGACTGCAGTTGCTAGAGAAACCGCTTTCACAATGCTTCTCAATTTTTGTCAAATTCGCCGACTCTGTGAAGAAAAATTCTTCACGAGTCCCTGTCTGCTACGTTTACATTATCGGCCGGAATGAACCAGGAGGAACAAGAGGTGAGGTGAGTGTGCTAACGGAAAAGTGACCCTGTGTTTACATTCTCCTTTCTGCGTTTGGTACGTTGCATATAAGTACACAAGGAAAAGCAAACGGGGGGATACTTTTGAATGAAAACAGAATTCCAAGAGTATGTGTGACGTATGTGCACGCGCATTTGTGTGTTTGTGTGACGATGTGTGTGCACGTATTTTTGCGGTTTCTTTTTTCTTTTCTCGTTTTCTTCCGTTTTCTCGAGATTCCCAATCAGCAAACAATACTAGGTTGCGAAAAGTGGAGATTTGCTGACAATCTACTCGATGGAAATCCTTCATCGAGCAACTCCTTCTTCTCCTTTGATTTTTGTTACCTCACATATCCACACAAAAGTCATCTACAGTAGAGATCGGCATCGAATCCTTTACCGCGTACTCCTCTATGCCTCCACAACACATAGAACCACCAACGGCGCATCATGCTGCTGTGCCATTCTACGTCAACAGACTGCCGATGATGCCACGCAGCACTCCGTTTCCCCAGAGAGGTATTTCCCTTGCCGATATCTTGGGCCATAACGGATCCCGATGGAGTGTCGTCATCGCAGCGAACTACATGATTGACTTCCCGTGGCTGCTGCGCGCTGCTCCTGCACTTCTGACCGTCGAGCGGCTTATTCTCCTATCAGGTGAAAAGAGTCATGAACATATCCTCAGCCACGCGGCATCAGAGGGTATGCGTCGAGCTCCAATCGTCGTATCCCCTCCCCTCCCTATCCCCTATGGTACCCACCACACGAAATGTTTGATCTGCTTGGGAGAGAGGGGAGTGAGGGTTGCCGTCTTCACCGCTAATTTCATTTGCGACGACTGGGAGAGGAAGAATCAAGGGATTTACGTTCAGGATTTCCCACGCAGAGGTTATCAGAATGGAGGCGCGGTGGGAGGAGCAGCCATGCCTCCTCCTCCAGGCGGTGACGGAGGTGCGGGAGAAGAGTTTTCACGCACACTTGCAGATTACCTCACCAAGAGCGGTGTGAACGCTACAGTCGTTCAGCAGCTCACATCTGAGTACGACTTTTCATTCCCTGCGGTGGAGCTCATTCCAAGTGTCCCGGGGATCCACAAAACACAGAGTGAGATGGCTAAGTATGGATTCGTGCGCCTACAAAGCCAACTGGAGAAGTTGGATGCACAGCAACATCAACAACAGCGGTTGATGACGATGGCCGGTGGTGGTGGTGGTGGAGCTGCTGCTGCTCCCCCGCCTCATCAATCGCTCAACCTCTCCTGGCAGTACTCTTCACAAGGATCTCTTACGTTACCGTTCCTGAAAGACCTCACCATCGCAATGCTGGGCGGCCCGACGATACGAGGCAATCGTGAGCTGGCTGACCGTGTTCGCATTGACGTTCATTTTCCCACTGAGTCGCAAGTGCGCAAGTCGGTGGAGGGGTGGAGAGGGGGCTCTTCGATTCCGGTCCCTGTGAAGAACTGCCATGAGTTTGTCAACTGCAGGCTGCATCGCTGGGGTCATCATCGCAACACAATTGCCACTGGTCGCGTGGACAACGATCATGATGATGATGGTTTAGGCACGCACCCACGTAATCACGCAATGCCTCACATCAAATCATACTCCCGCTTTCACCGCGTCATGGGCAGCGGTAGTGGAACGTTAGACTGGTTTCTTCTGACGAGCTCCAATTTGTCAAGAGCAGCGTGGGGCGAGTATCAAAAAGGCGGGGCGCAAGTGCAGATCAGATCATACGAACTAGGAGTGCTATTTCATCCCTTCCGGCTGGCACAGTGGTGGGCGCACAACCAATCAAGGAACGGCGGAGTGTTTTGTTGCACACGTGTTCCCCTAGGTGGCCACGCAGTGAGTCACCATGACGGTGATGGCGGTGATTGTCAGCAATCATCGTTGATCGACACAACGGGAGGCCTCAAGCTTCACAATTTCCGGCGCGTTTCTAACAGCGCAAGCACCACTCCAACCTTTTCCATCGCGCTTCCCTACAATATTTTCAACCCAGAGCCCTACGCAAGCACCACACAACTCCAAACAACGGCAGCAGGGGGAGGGGCGGTGGTGTCGTCCAAAGATATTCCGTGGGTGATCGACGTCCCCCATCGAGGCCATGATTGCTTAGGCTCCACCATTGAGGAAGCCCTTGGGGAGTACTCTCACTACGGACCGGCATCATGGAATGCATCTACGAAGCATTTTGAGAATTGGAAGCCTTCTTCTTATTCTTCGCTTCTCACAACCAGCAACGTGACTCCAACTGAGCGCAGAAGTCGCGCATTCAATCAGTATCAAGAGACCCCTCACTCCTCAAGCGGAACAGCTGCGAACACCATTAGCAGTAGCAACAGGGGCAGCAGCAACAGCAGCAGCGCGACGCGAGTACTCGTTGAGGTGATTGATGTGGATGCTGAGGACGATGATGATGATAACAGCAACAGTGTTACGATGGTAACTCCAACGGAGATGAATGGGGCGTTGTTGAGCGATGCATCAAACAACACTCGAAAGCGTTTTCGAGAAGTCATGTGAGAGAGAGTTTGGAGTTAGGAGTGGTTCACCCACGTGCACACCGATACACACCGATAGAGGACTGCACCGAGATACATTTTTTTTGTCGTGTTGTCGTCGGCAACATCATATTTTAATTGCTTCCGATTTGATGATAATGACATGAACCTATCGACAGTTCTTGCTAACGTGTTTTGACTACGTCGTTTCTTTTTTTACTTCATTGTGTCCTCATAGTCATCAGCCCCGTGAGAGAACCAGCAATACAGCGTCTCACCCCACAGACACATCATTCATCAGTTCTCCCCCCTAACTCAAAAACGAAATACACAAACATGAGGAGAGGGTCATGCAAGCTTGCCGTATGCCTCCTTCTTTCCATACTGGTATCAACGATACTTACCATCCAGTGGAACCCTGTTGTATCCTCTAGCACTTCTTTCATGAAAGCCTGGGGGTGGGATGACAACTCGCTACTACTACATGATGCGGCGTCCTCCAAGAAGAGAGAAGGTAGAGAGCGAAGTCAGTACGGGAGGTTATGCAGCGATGAGGAGATGACCCCGCTACTATTCGAGACAACAACAACACAAACGAATGAGTCGTTAACGATCAATAACACTTCGCGAAATAACAACAAGGGGTTCTCCTCCTCCCCTCCACGACCACAGCCACGTCGTCGCGGTGCTACCAAACTGACATTGCCTTGTCAACAACAAGCTGAGTTATTCTCGTGGCGTGCAGGCGGAGTACGCGGCCCTTCACTTGCAGAGGTAGAAACGTCTCTTCATGAACTTTACGCGTCTCTCAATGTGCGCAGCATGAATGTGCTAAAGAAGCTCGGGCCATGTGCCTTCCCTGGATCATCATCTCACTCGTCCCTCCCGCCTGGCCGTGAGGCTTTCATGCTGGAACGCTACCTTGTTGACACATCACTTGAGCTGAAACGGCTAGACGAGGCACATAGCGGCGATGATTGTCGATACCGACTTCCTCCGCATCAACGCGCCATGTGTTTAGCGATGGCAATCTTGGGCGGTCCTCCTCCTCCTAACGTAGCAGCATCCGAGAACAATTCCACCACCACGTCAACATCAACGTCTTCGTTACTGCGACTTCATGAGCTGCCTCACTACCGCGATACGCATTGCAGAGTTCTGTCCCCATGTTTGGATTGGTCCAGAGGGACGTTCACAACGACATTGTCAACCTCACTTCTACAGCATGTGTACCACCACCTAGTCTTGCCAAAGGTTCAACCGCCTCCCCATCACAGTTCAACTATGCAGTGGTTCGCTAAGCAACTTATCCATAATGAAGAGAATCGTGCAGAGTGGCCGTGGCTACTTCGTCGCAGCAAGACAATGGAGCTTGACTTGGAGAAGCGCCGATCGTTGTACTACTCCCGAGCCCCACCACCTCCCGTCAATCCACGGAAGAGGTTCACTGGGGCAAGCCACATTCCACAGAACTTACCACGGATGTGGTCTAGTCCTTCATGGCACGAGTCTTCCACCGACATGTCGCCCCTCCTGCAAGGGGAAGCACGCTCCTCCCTTCCAACAGCCACCACCACGCCTCTTCTACCCCTTCTACCTCCGATAGAATTACTTGCAACTCTGTGGACGATGGTGGGCCCATCCGTTGAGGAGGACGTGATCAACGTGATGGTGTTCAACGGAGACAGTGTCAATCGAGAACTATTTCACAGGCTTATCCACTACCTGAGATACGGCGTAGCTGCTACCGCTGCAATTGATGGAGGTTCCAGCGGTGATGAGGTGATTGCCCTGCCCCACTTTCACTACGCTACGCATTACGACATGGTCTACGTTGTGCATCGAGATTACGATGAGCTGCTGGGGTTTCATTCGCCCCAGACAAACGGATCGTCGAGCTACACAGTGGAGAGGTACTTCCGTGCAGTGAGGAGAAATGTAACGAGCTGGCTGCGTCGTAAGAAGGATGGAACAGGAATCGACTTTGCAGAAGTAGATGACGAAAAGAAAGACGACGAGATGGAAGCGTCACCCGCAGCATTGTTGTACATTGTATGGCTGTGGGACCCGTTCACTAGCGCATCGCGGGAGATCATCGCGACAGCACCAATCTCCACCTCTCTAGTCAGTGATGACCAGGTGGAGAGCCATGACTGCACTATCATGAGCAACGCTTCCATGCAGCCGCCCCTCGTGTCGTACAACGTTCGACCTTCTGTTGTGATCCAAGGCACAGGCTTTTGGGAGCGGCAGCAAGGTCAACAGCTGATGGACATGCTCGCTGCCTCCGCTCTTGGCGGGGCTCAACGGCTTGACCTTCCTAGACTCTCGTCCTCTGCCTCTGCTGCTGGTGCTGCTGCACACGGCCCATCGCCACCGATTACTGCTCGATCATTGCACCCGAAACAAATATTTTTGCTCACTCCACCATCAGAGGAATTATTGCAAGATCTTGCGGATGATATGGTCCCTCCGTATTCTCCGCGTACATGGGGATTGCCTGGAGTGCTTGGGGTCGATATTATTGCCAACAAGCCTCTTGATCCGCAGGATCAAGTGTCTAACACCACTACACACTACAACCTGATCAAGAACCAACACTTCTTCACTTGGATCTCAAACATAACTCGCTTGCGGAAAGAGATGAGTGCCGAAATGCACACTGCTATCAATGGCGAGGTCGCACACCCATCGTCGGCTCCTCCTCCTCCTCCCCCTCACGGTAGCATTCTAAAGACATCGGTTCATTTGCTGGACAAAGCAAAAATTCAATTCTTTGATCAACACACACTACGCGACAAGATTCACTTCACCTGTCGTGCTACGTTTGCGTTCGCTAAGCCGCGTTTCTTTGAAGGATCGATGGCGGAATGGACACTGGGGAGGTTGTTCCTACCAGTTCCGAATCTTGGAAGGCGACATTCTACAACTGATGATGTTGCAAAGAGAGGTGTTGGTAACTTTTCTAGTTCCACCACCATGTCGCTTCTTGTGAACTCGACGTTGCGAGCTACAGCTGCAGATCTGACGTCATCACTGGTGAGAGCGTCGTGGTGCCCGCTGGTGGGGCCATGGGCTCTTTCTCCGCGCCGTCTCGGAAAGTTCTGGTTTAAAATTCTCAAACCATCGAGGGTGCGTTACGAACTTTGGAATCGTCTGGGGATGGAGACGAGCAGAATTCGTGGCCCGATAGTCACCGGTGTGCTACTCCCGAAGGCGGTCATCCATCCTGAGCTTGCATTGGAACTTGAGGGTGGGCACGTACCACAAGTGCAACAGCTAAGCGGTGCCCCAGCTCCTCAGGTCTACGTGAATGTAGATTCTCCACGAGTGGACTGCAGTGATGACGGAGACAATATTCTCCTACACACTCTTGCTCAATATGCAGCGTCGAAGGATCCGTCAAGAGCAGGTATGCGATGACATGAGACTGACCATGTCTTTTGTGGAGTTTGACTCTTTTTTTTTCTTCCCTCCCTCCTTTGTAAGGAGGTGAGTCGTGTGTATGCTCACGCCGAATGCTGTTGTATCTTCTCTGCATTACAAATGGCGCGATGCTCCCATATTTTGTTCTTCTTGAGAGGCGATGATGACTTTTCTGTCCTGTCTTTGTTCGAGGCTGTTTTCAGCTAAGCGCGGGAGGCCCTGCCTGGGCGGTTCAGAACTGGTCTGCCCAACACAATCTTGTTGTTGTGATTAATGTGATGTGCTCATGGCTTTTATGTTTCGTTTGCAATCTTCCATTTTATTTTATTACGTCAAGTGTGTGGCTGCGATCAATTTTTCTCTAAAAACGAAGCTCTTGCTAAAAACGAAGCTCTTGCTAAAAAAAAAATATTTTTGATCCCCCTGAGTGGAGTTTTTCAAGAACATCAATATCAGATAGTGTGCTCTTCCAATGCACGACACGATGACTAACTCAGTAGTATCTACGGCTCCCCCACCACCGCCGCCGCTACGCCAGCAACCTGCTGTTAGTTTGTTCACTTCCTCGAACTCTAACAGCAGCGGTGGCGGTAGCGCTTTGCAGTCGATGAATACATCCACCTTGTCGATTGCAACGTTATGCGGCCGAGTAGGCGACGTCCCGAACGATCCACGATTTCCTAGATACGGTGCGCTGGTGGAGGAACGGTTGGATCATCTGAAACGTATCGCCGATCAGCTCGGCGAAGATCTCTCAGACTATCCACACCTTGTGTTTCGACCAGGCGGCCTGACAGAGGAGCTTGGTGTGCTAATCCGCAAAAAAGAAGACTGCCTTGCCGAAAGGAAAGCGCAAAACCAACAAGAAAATGCCAACATCAAGCTCTGTAAGGAATACTACCACGGCCGGTGCAACCGCGGCGTCACGTGTGGCGATAGCCATACCGATGGACACTTAGAGGCGCACATCAGACAAGTTGTGCGAGGTCTGCTTGGGGTACCAGCAGAAGGAGGCGATGGGTTTCTTGAGGGTGCTGCTGATAACAAGGCAGGTCACCACGTGATGTCAATCGATAGACGTGTCTTCACTGTTCTCCATGCTCTTGGCCGTGAGTCATGGTCGCTTATCATCAAAGTGTTGAATGAGGTGGGTGGCTTTCGATCCCTAGTGGTTCGTGCATGTGACTCACCAGCTGCCAAAGCGCTTTCTGCATGCCTGCGCCGCAATACGCTTGACTCCCTACGAGTCCTAGACATCAGCCGTAATCGTCTGGGGAGCACTTCCCCTACAGGCGTCCTGAAGATAGCCGCCGCACTAGCTGTCAACACAACATTGGAATCTTTATCCATGGCATACAACGACCTTGGCGCTGCTGGCTGTTACGCACTGGTAGAGGCCATTTCGTCCAACAGCGAGAGTGCGATCACGGCACTTAACTTAGCAGGGAACGGCATCGTGCCACAAGATGGTGCTTTCGGTGTCCTGTGCGGTGCAATTGGGCGCTGTGAACGGCTGAAGAAACTGAGCCTTGCCCACAACCACATTGGCCCTGAAGGGATGAAGAAGATCTTTGCAACGCTTGGTGCCGACCCAACACCTGTGTCAAACCAGAAAGAAGGAGGGTCTACAGACAATATCAACAACAACAACAATAATGGCTCAACGCTCCCCTCTCCAGCCAGCCACGCGCTCAACAGCAGCGCCCACTCCATGGTCGAGCTCCCTAATTCTCTCCAACAGGTTCACCACCACCACCAGCTACAGCAGTTGGAATGCTTAGATCTCTGTGCTGCACAATGCGGCGATAGCGGTGTCATTGCCCTCTCACAATTTCTCGTCAAGCCTCAAGCAGCTGCCCTTCGATATCTTCATTTAGGATGGAATCATGTGACGTACGAGGGGATCTTGCCACTATGTGTTGCCCTCGAGTCCGTTCCACGACTAGAAGTGCTGCACTTGTCGTACAACTTAGGGATCGGACGAAAGGGCTCCATCGGATTGTGTGAGTTTATGAAAAAGTGCAACACTCTACGGAAGATTGACCTCCGCTGGACTTCGTTAGGTGACGACGGTGCCGCCACGATCGCCGAGGCTATGACAGTGGGCACCTCTAACTTACGATCGGTGCTGCTGTATGGAAACGAGCTGGACTCTCGCACTGAGACGATGATTGTGGAACGCCAGAGGAAGCTTGACGATGCGCACTTGAAGCAGCAACTGCTTCAGCAGCAAGGAGCTTCTGGCAGCAACGTGAATAACAAGCGACCCTTAGCCGCAGCCGCAGCAGCAGCGCCTGCGGTGCCTCCGCTGCAGCCTGAGGACTTATTCTGGTAGTGTGAGGGAGAGAGGGAGAGAGAGGAGTGCGTGTTGTCTTGATTGTACATTATGAAGCACTATAGGTTTGATACTGTGGAAACGGGCCCCCAACAACACGATGGTAATCAAAACATGGCTTCTTTTTTCATAGCTTCACTGACCTATCCTTTGTGTGTGCTTATCTGATTTTCTTTTACACGCCAAAATAGAGAGGAATACCCACACATGGCCAAGTGGACGTGGCTCGAGGAGCTCGGTGTTCGCGGTGCACCTCCCACGAACGTTAAGTTTGCGGCCTACACTTCCAGCGACGTTGCATTATTTCGCCACGGAGGTTGCACAGGAGTCGGCCGTGCACTCACCGCCGGTGTTCTCTCTGATGTTGCCATGTATCATTTACATCAACGTCGTTGGTACACATCGCTGTGCCATACACCCACTTCAATTTCGTCGTCGTCACTGGGAACATCATCATCGTCATCGTTGTTGTACGATGGCGAACACCAACGCCGCCAACAACAGAGCAATGAAAATGAAAACGTTATCCTCATGCAGAGAAACATATGGACAGGCTCTCATTACGACCTGACGGATGCGATTGCATCTGCAGAAGCTGCAGCAGCCGCGTTGAACATCAAAGTCCCCGCCAGATATCACCACTGCGCGATGGCAATTCCTATGTCGTCGGCCTCAGCGGCCCAACGAGTGCACGGAAAGAGCGACGCCGTGCTTCTCATCCACGGAGGCAAGAATGAGCTTGGCCATGAATGTAGTGACCTGTGGAGTTTTCATTTACTTCCCAGTGGCCGTGGATATTGGCGGCAGTTGGATAGTGTCGTCAGTGGTGTGCAACCACCTCAAATGTTTGGCCACAAGGCAGTCCTGATCGACGGCGGTGACGTGGACAACTTTGACGACGACGATGATGGTAAGAGCATCGTACATCGCCAACATGATGTTGACGACATGACGTGGGCAATTGTTGGCCTCGTCGCGAACAACTCCTCGACCAGCAGCAGTATCAGAGGAAAACGTAGTCGGTCGACTTCACCCACACCCTCCTCGTCGTCATCTCGTGGAAAAGGAGGAGAGGGAGGAAAGGGCCGTGCACCGTCTCACCGCATTGAAGTGTACACACTTACGTACGGTGTGTCGAGCAGATGGAGGATTGTGACGCCTACCACTGGACTGATCCCGCCCCCTCGTCGCGATTACCTCCTCTCCACTGGGCAGCGTCCTCCTCAGGGACAGTCAGAGCCGACACTACTTAGCACAACACACAATCCGCAATATGCAACGCAACAGTTGATTCTAGTCGGAGGCAGCTCGGCGAAAACGGAATGCAACGATGCGTGGATTTTTGATCTTAAGTCGGAATCATGGAGGGAAATTACATTCGCTGCAAGTCCGTCGATCTCCCCCTCTCTGTCGTCATCAACTCTGCTTGGAGGAGGAGGTGCGGGTGGGTGTGGGTTGTTTTTAGAGTCGCTTCACAAAGGCGCACAACTGATCCCTGCCCACCACTGGTTGTGGAACGAAGCTGCGGGCCTTGACGCAGTGACAACAACAAGAAGTGCTCAATCTCCTCGCAGCTCTTGTGGCATGTGGCTTTCATTTTCTGGCCAGATTTGCTGCTGCCTGCTGTGGAGGCCACGAGCATCATCAGGAGCGACGTCAGCTCGCACGTTGACTCAGCAGCGCACTGCTTCTGATGACCAGATGTTGCTTGAGGTCATCCCTCTCACATCGTCCATTGGCAGCCTCGCGCCTGGCCCATTCAATAAACAATTGGCTGCTGTGTGGATCCTTCCCACAGAAGAGTCACCTGTGCCGATTGAACTAGTGAACAAGTGCCGCCTGGCGGCAAGCGAAGCAGTTCCATCTGCGAAGAATACTTCATCTTCAGCTCCTCCACCAGCTGCACCTCTGCTTGAGGAAATTGTTGCCATCGGTGGCATCACATCAACTGGTCAAATATTTCGCATGTCGGTTACCTCAGAAATGTTGAGGCCCTCTCTAGCGGCAACGATGCACGCGACACGAGGGCATTCGACGCACCACGTCCCGGGAAACGCGGCGGGTGGAGCGGCAGCAGTGGCGTCTGCTGTCACAACAGGCGAGGCAGAAGATTCTCACACATCACTGTTGTTGGCAGTACCTCCGCTAAGCAACGAGAAGGGAACTGTGCAGCAACCTGATCTGCTTCCTGGGAGTGAAGATAGCAGTGGTGGCGACGATGAGGACACGAATCTTCTTGACGACCTGTTTGACTGAAGTTTTGTTTTTACTACACTTCGCTAAAACATTTCTACCATAACTCATCGCTTGATCACTTTTGAAATATGTGTCTCTTTTTTCTTCCGTTTCCATTCTTAGAAAAAGTCCGCAAAGAAATAATTTCGTTCAGTTTATTGCAGTATGTCGTCCCTCGCCCGTGAAGAGCTATCTGTGTTTCTTGCACGCGTCTTACCCGCAACTGAGGCAACTTCATCCGTCGCTGGCGTTCTTATTTTTTTTTTACCTGTTTGACTGAAGTTTTGTTTTTACTACACTTCGCTACAACATTTCTACCATAGCTCATTGCTCGATCACTTTGAAATATGTGTCTCTTCCGTTTCCATTCTCAGAAAAAAATTTGCAAGAAGTTCAGTTTATTGCCGTATGTCGTCCCTCGCCCGCGAAGAGCTATCCGCTTTTCTTGCACGCGTCTTACCCGCAACTGACGCAACTTCATCCGTAGCTGGCGTTCTTAAAGCAATCGCAGCGTCCTGCGCAGAAGTGTCGCTCGCACTACGAACTGAAGTGATTTGCAGTGCCAACGGGAAAAACAAGTTCGGCGACGATGTTCTCTCCGTTGACCTCCTCGCGGACGACTGTATTAGCCGCCATCTCCAACAGTGTCCGCATGTCGCTGCATTTTGTAGTGAGGAGCGGCCAACATTGACATCAGTGTCATCTTCATCGAGCAAGCCAGTGAATGAGTCGTACTGCGTGGCATTCGATCCGTTAGACGGCAGCAGTATTATTCCATGCAACTTCGCAGTGGGAAGCATCTTTGGCATCTGGCGGGGCAATTATTTCATCGGGCAGAAGGTGAGCGATATTGTGAGCTCTGTGGTAGTTGTGTACGGGCCACGAACGGCAATGTTCCTTGCGCATCGCGCGTTTGGCGCTGCTGAATTTTTGCTTGAGAAGAACGGACAGTGGCAGAAGGTGAGCAATGAACCTCTTACCATCAAACCCGATGCGAAAATCTTCGCCCCTGGAAACCTCAGATCTGTAAGCGTGCTGCCTTGGTACCGACGTATCGTCAAGGACTACATGGATAGCGGCAAAACACTGCGGTACACCGGTGGCATGGTGCCCGATGTCTGCCAAATTCTTATCAAAGGGAATGGCGTTTTCATGACCCCAGAAGCAGCCCCTAAGTATAAAGTCAAGCTTCGTGTGTTGTTTGAATGTGGCCCAATGGCCTTTTTGATTCAATGTGCAGGCGGTTATGCCACGACCGGATTAGGTGACTACATGGATCTGGTCATTGTGGAGCTGCACCAGAAGAGTCCGATTGCGTTAGGGAGCAAGAATGATGCAAAGAGGTTTGAGAATGCGTGTTCTAATCAGCAACGCACCATGGGCAAGCTGTGAGAGCAGAGCACGGTGGTGGTGATGACCGCCCTTCCTGTTTTTGCATGCTAGTTTTGTTTCTCCCGTCGGAAGGATGCGATCTACTCCTCCACATACTATCATCGGTTCAGCATGCTGTGTGATGAAATGCTTTTTTTTTGCAGCAAGAAAGTTCTGTGAATCTTTTTCTTTTTGATAATAATGCCCATTTATCCGCCCAAAGTACTCCGCGACATCGGCGGTCCCTCATCTAAAATATGTTGTCACAACGTTTCTCTTCTTCGCTTGAAGGTCATATTTTTCACATTATTGCTGGTTGCATTTTAGACTGACGAGAAACGGGGAGAAAAAATAAAAAGCCATCGCTCACACACGACAAACGCAACGCCAAACAACATTTATATGCGCCCCTCATCTCGCATTGATTGGGACGCTAGAGTCGACGACAGGTTCCGCACATTCCTCTCTCAACCCCAAGCTGTCTACCCCCAGCAGCAGCAGCACGACGGTAGTGGAGGACGTGAAAATGGATTTAACCCTAGAGATTTGAGGCAGATAGACGAGGGGGGTCAAACAGAGTTCGGGACGAGCAAGGATGCCGCCGTTGAAACCATCGTCACGACTGCTGACTTGGCCAAGATCATCCCCATGCCTGATGACGCCACTCTACTGCAGAGCACAAAAGCGTCACTCTTACGATACGAGGAACGGGCTGCTGTGTTGCAAGCGTTCCTTCAACGGGAGCTCACCATCGAGCTGCAAGATGCGGGTGTAGGGTTCGGCCCGAGCTTACTGGACAAGGTGTACCACTCGGCTGCGTTAGACAACAGAAAGCTACGTGCTGACTACCAGCCCCGCAAACAGCTTGCGTATCAACAGCAAGGTCAGGAGGGGGCACAGTTTGGCGCGGCCAACAATGGAGCGCACGTGTATGACAAGACGCAGACGGAGCGATGGGCGTTCCCCGCCGGAATCCATCGTTACGGCCTCTACCCAGCAGGCGCCATGAAATCAGCCAGAGTGCTGGGAGAGACGGCGGATGCGGTGCAAAGGAGACACTTGCTGTTTGATGACATTGATGACTCAATGGGGAACCTTCCGAACATGTGACGAGCGAGAGAGAGGAGGTGCGCCGTATTGGTTGCGTTGTACATTTAAAGAAGCACGTTTTTACTCGCTAATAGCTTCCCACACAGACACGGATCGTAACTTTTTCTTGAACGCTCTCTTTCTTTTTCCTTTGGTCATATCAAATCGAAAGAATTAGCACACACACAAAACACACAACTTATCACGCCGCTTTCATCATGCCCATCCTCGCAACTCCCCCAACGATGCTGTCCGTCGTGAGTGCATTCCCTGAGACTTCCTACACGCAACAAGAGATGCTTGAGTTGCTAGGCGTGACCAACCCCGTCGTAAAGCGTTTGTTGCAGGCAACGCATATCCATAAGCGTCACCTGCTGCTCCCAACGACCAAGGACTTCAGTTTCAACACGCCGCCCATGAGCCCTTCTTCGTTTAGCGGCGCTTGCCTCCCGCTGACCCCCACGTCCACTGATGCTGACAGCAGCGTGGCCCCAAGTCCACGCGCGGAGCTTCCAGTCGACGCCGCGGAGCTTGACATGCATTTCCTACCTCACGCCATTGCTGCCGCTTCAACCGCAGCGGGTAACGATATCCAGAGCACTACTTCCGTCGGCGTTAACATCACGCCCACCAGTACTACAACCACCACCACCCCACTGCCATGTGCTGCGCTGCGCAAGGAAACTCGTCGAGAACTTCACATGCGCCACCTCCGCGGACTGTCAACGATCGGTGCAGATGCGGCCCGCCGTGCACTGACCGCCGCCGGCATCACGAACATGGCCTCCGTATCTGTGGTGGTCGCAGTGACTTCCACTGGCCTCGCGATGCCGGGCTTCTCTGCGATCTTGATGGAGCAGCTTGGCCTCTCCCCGTCCACTATGCGCACCGACGTTGTGGGCATGGGATGCAATGCAGGCATGTCCGGGCTACGCACCCTCAGCATGATGCTCAGCGGTATCGCCTGCATGTCCTCGGCGCCTGTCTACGGCCTGCTGGTGTGCTGCGAGATTTGCTCTGCGGTGTACGTTAACGATGACACCACCGCGTCTGGAATCGTGAACTCTCTGTTCGGCGATGGTGCCGTTGCCACTGTGCTGACGGTTGGAGGTTCTGCATCCACACTCCCTGCTGCCGATGCACTCCTACCTCTTCCTGCTACCGCTGGTCTCCTTGCAAGCTCTACTGCTGCTGGTGCTGCATGGAACGGAATTGGCCTTGTGGACTTCGAATCATGCACGTTGACGGAATACTTCGAAGACATGCGCTTCGACGTCCCCGAGGAGCATGACCGGATGTGTTTCTTGCTCTCTAAGCGTATCCCATACGCCGTGGGGGACAACGTTGCGACACCGGTGTTGGCCCTGTTGAACCGCCACCAGCTGACACCTCAGGACGTGCAGCATTGGGTCGTGCACAGCGGAGGCGCTGCGGTGATTGACGGCGTGCAGCGCAACCTTGGGCTCGCACCCGATGCTCTGCGTCACACCGTTTCCGTGCTCCGTGACTACGGCAACATCTCCAGCGGCAGTTTCCTTGTGAGCCTCGAGCGTCTTCTCGAAGAACATCAACAACAGTTGACCGGCAACAACGAAGTCCATCCACTGCTCCAGAAGAGTCAGTTGGTAGTGTTCATCGCGATGGGGCCTGGAGCTACGATTGAAGTCGGGCTCGGCCGCCTGCAGTGATCAACCACACCAACAAAAAACGTCGTTTCGTATGACATTACTTGCACTACTCTTCGTTGCTACCGAAAGACTGGGGCTTGTTGCCTGTCAGTTTTGTCGTACAGCAGCAGCACTACTTCTTCTACTACTTTTTTTCATTCTGCAACGTCCACCAGAGTGGAGCATCACTGTTTTCACAGCAACACGGACCTCGATGCGCCTTGGTGATGATGGCCTGTTCTTTAAATTTTCCACTGATCGGCTTCACCAGCAATCGATACGTGTGATGAGAAAATCTCGAAGAAAAAGAAGGAAATGGGTGCCAAGAGTGGTGTGTTTGCGTGTGCGTGTGATATTCGCCAAAAGAGCGCGGCAAATTGAGAGGCAGAGTGCAAAAATCTGAGCGGAGCGTGACAATAATAAATTCTAATGTTTCACTTTGCGCGTGGTCAACCTGTCGTTTGTTCTTTTCCTTCCTCGCCCTTTGATGAACACTCGTTCTTTTTTGGTTTCTTTCAAGTTCCTATCCTACCGGCAAGCGCGTGTGCATTTTTTTTTTTTTGTTCGTTCATGGCAATACTCTACGTGTTTTTACAGAACTGGCAAATTCACTTGAGAATGACCCTCCATGAATACAATTCATCCACTGCTGTGCGACAATGCGTTTTGTTTGATGCGAGTGAATGCGCCGCTCTGTTGATCTTTTCTTTTGCCTAAGAATTGCAATACAGCGGTTAAAAGTGTGTCGTAGCACACACACACGGAGAACACACACACACAAAAAAGAGAAGGATAAAGGAATCTGTGGTTGGAGCTGAGCAATGTCTATCAACGACGATGAAGTGCAAACCACAACAACTCAAAAGCAGCCGAAGTCTTCTCCACTTACAGTATCGTCTCCCCTTCTGCGGTCAGAACCCTCGTCGCCCTCACCAGGTGCCGCCGAGCTGCATGATGTTCGGCCCCTCGACCACCCATCCGGGTATCTTATCGCAACCGCTGCCATGCTAACGCAAGTGTGTGTGTTCGGCACCGGCTACGCCCTCAGTACTTTCATCAGTGTGATTGAGAAAGACCCCACGCTGGACTATGCAGGGGAGTCCTTGATTGCGTTGGCCAGTGGTATTAACTTCGGCATGGGTCCTTTCATAGGTGCTCTCAGCGGGTACTTAAGCGACGTCTTTGGACCCCGCCGTATCGTCATGTTTGCAGCTGTGTGCCACTGTCTCGCGCTGAATCTCGCGTCCCTTGCTCGTACCAGAGCAGAGTTTGTCATTGCGTACGGCCCTCTCATGGGTGCCGCTTTCGGTTGCATGGTGACGCCTGGATCTCACGCAACCTCCTCGTACTTTGATCGCCACCGTAGTATCGCGATGGGCGTGAACTACGCTGGGGGTGGTGCCGGTAGCGCCCTCATTCCTCATATCGCTGCGGTACTTCTTGTACATTATAACGAACTAGACTGGCGACCAGCGATGCGGTGGATGTCGTTGCTGTCCCTTGGCTGCTTTATTCCTGCGCTGATTCTCACGAAACGAGCTAGTGGACCGCAGCAACCACCGGCAGCTTCTTCTTCACCCACTAATGACCACGCGGTTGGCGACGACCACGTTAAGCACCACGATGTGGTTGATGTGAATCGTGACGAGGGACCTACTGTTTGGGAGATGGTCAAGACGCGACGATTTATCTCATTGTTTTTCGTCGCTGTCTTCTTCGGCTATGCGTTTTATTCAAGCGTCTTCAACTGGGTTCCCTTCGCAAAAGCTCAAGGGAAATTTCCTTACGCAGACCGCACTTCTATCGATCTTGACGACGCGACACACGTCACGATTGCGTTCGGTGTGGTGCAGGCCGTTGGGAATGTTCTGCTAGGAGTGGCCGCGTCGTCCATGAACCCCCACCACGTGTACGTCTTCTCCACGTTGCTCGCCTCCGCCGCCATCTTCGCGTGGCCGTGGTGCAGGAGCATCACAGAGTTGATGGTAGTCGCTTCCTTCGCCGGTCTCGGAGCAGCAGGAGCTCGCACGATATTCCCTGCATTGATCGCAAATCATTTCCCTGCGAAGGTCGGCAGTATGATGGGGGTGGCGTTCCTTGGGTACGGAGTGGGCGGCCTGATAGGCCCTCCGATTACGTCTGCACTCATCACTGCTCGAGACGGTAGGTTTGACCTTGGGTTGTCGGTGATGGCGTCTTCGTGTCTTGTGAGTGCGTTGATTTACATCTTCGCAGTCCCTCCTCCGGTGCATGATGTTGGCGCCATCAGCGGCGAAGACGCAGTCACAGTTGCCAGTACTGAACGCTGACTGGAGAGCAGCGAGGCAATGATAGTGTTTAGGAAGGTCGGGCATATCTCTTTTGTCATGACAAAAGTTGATGTCTTTCTTTCTCTTCGTTGGTAATCGAGGCGTTCACGAGCAAAATTCCACTTCACTCACGATGATGCACTACTTCTCTTCGTCGATATTTTGTTGTTCGTAGCTGTGCAGCGTTTTGTTGGTACCGAGGTACATGAAACACATTTTCTGATTCACGCAGACAGCTGAATCGCCGCGCAAAAAGCGAAAATGGATGTCAGCACTTCGAGTTGCTTTTTTTGAGGTCTGCGCGTACCAATTATGGACCCTGACACTACTAGCTAAGGGGACAAGAATACTTTGTTTTTGGTTGGAGCCTATCTCCAGCAGCCAAGAAAAACAAGGACTCTCACAACTCCTGCCTCTCATGAGAGATTCCAAATGCCTGAGGAAGATTGTCACTACACGCCCTTGCTTTCGCTCCACACGTACTTCTCCGTTCTTTCTTTCTCACTTTACGTTTTCTGCGCGTGTTGATTGATATTGGTAGTAGACTTTTTTCGAACCTTAAATGACTAAACGTCCAGTTACTACAAAAAACTTTACTCCTTTTCTTTCTTTGTCGAAGGAATCACCAACGCTGATGCATTTACGCCTTGCACTC
>CYKH01001761.1:31691-69799 GCA_001460835.1 Bodo saltans
TGCTGAATTATTATCTTATTCCTACCCGTCTCTTATTCCTGGGGGGTACGTTATTCCTACCCCCCCTTTACTCCACGCTTCAAAAGCTGTGTCGTAATGGTGGGGGGAGGGCTGGCAGAGTCTTAAATATGACCCCCAGAGATTGGATGAGCTGCTTCAGAACAGGACGAGGTTGTCAAGATGAGATGTCTGCTGCAATACGTGAATCCGTTGACAGTCGAGTTTTTCGTTGCATACGGCGCGCCAAAAGTGATCTCGCGAAAGTTATCGGCTATCTTTCAACTGAGGGAGATGCAGAGTGATAAGTGAAATCGTTTGTTCTCCATACACTGATGGCTGGCTTTCCGATTGTTAGTAATTGTGAGCAGCACCAGCAGTTAGTCACAGGAGAAGCGAGGGGATATGTTCTTGCTTGTTGGTTGTTAAAGTAGAGTTAGTTGTTTGTGTTGATGATTACTTGGCAAAAGGAAACTTGTTCTCACCATCACTACATTGTTCTTGCTCCTTTGCCATCGATAGCGAGGAGTGAACACTAGAAAAAAAAACGACAAAACACAGACGAATAGATGCTCAACACGCAATAATAAGAAACTCAGAGAAGCAATCGAGGACATCAATCAATATGAGTAGTGCATTTCGACGCTTCTCAATTTCTTATGCCTACGTGCCATTGTTGCTCTTGACATGGTTGATTTTGTCATCCTCTGGTGTGCATGGGGACATGTGCGGGTGCGAAGGACGATACTCGCTGCTCATGGAGTTTTACAATGCCACCGGGGGTCCTTGGTGGAGCGATAGATCCGGCTGGACGGACTCCCCTCCTACCAATTGTACATTATCAACTTGGACGGGAGTAGATTGCAACGGTGCGGATGTCACTAGCATTGTTCTCCCCTACAACAATTTGACCGGCACGCTTCCTGACGCCTTGGGGAACCTGACCGCACTTCTCACCCTCACGCTGCATGGCAACCTTGGACTTTGGGGTGATCTTCCGAGCTCGTGGTCAGGTATGACTCAGCTGACAGATTTGTCGATGTTCGGCTGCAGATTCGACGGGTCATTGCCACCAGAGTGGAGTCGTTTGACGAACCTTAACAGTTTGTGGTTATCGGGAAATAGGATCAGCGGAACATTGCCGAGCTCCTGGAGCAGCATGTCAAGCCTAAGTGCGATGTACTTGTCCTCGAACCGCATCACAGGGCCGCTTCCATCAGAGTGGAGTAGTGGCCTCACCTCTATCACTAATATTGAGTTGTATGGCAACCTACTGAATGGTACCCTCCCAGTGGCCTGGTCGCAGATTATCACCGTCGCAATAATCTACTTAAGCGGAAACCACCTCCGCGGGAAGTTGCCGTACGAGTGGGGGTTGCTTCCAAATTTAGTGAACCTGCAAGTGAATATGAACTGCCTCTCCGGCCCCATACCATCATCCTTCGACGCGTTTGTTTTGAGCGGTGTCTCTATGAACTTCTGCAGCACGAGACTACGGGGAGGTGATTATTTATCAGCATGCGTTCAAGCGTTGACGTGGCCGACGTACTGTATTGCTAGTGACAGCGCAACCCCGTCGAATAGTCCAAGCGCGTCGATGACAAGAACCCCGTCGGTTAGTATTGCCAAGACCCCCACACGACATACGCAGGACATCCTCTCCGTCTCCAGCACTCGTGGCCCCAGCCGAACCAGGCGCCACAGTGTGACGGATAGCCCTCTCCCGACACCATCGCGTAGTCGCACAACTTCTCCAACTTGGTCCCCCACGCCCAGCTCAAGGATCACGTTATCCAATGCATCTGCGTCACCAACCCCAACTCGATCGTTATCATGGTTGTCCTGCTATGTCGCACCAGCAGACGTGGCATTGTCACTGACCCCCTTTATCACATCTATCGCAACCACCAACACCGATGATGCTTCTTCACCAAGCCCTACAGTGGTGGGCACTAACGCATCGAACAGCGTCGAACTTCAAGGAGTTGTGTTCTTTGTGTTGTTATCAGATAGAAGTAACATCACAGCATTGCCCAGTAGCTTGCCGCCCTTCTCGTCGTCCACCACTGGAAGGAGTGGAGCTGCGATATCGATGGCCACCAGAGGCGTCAGTCGTAGTGTTCTCTCCACTGCACCAGTCCTCATCTTGAATGTGACACTAGTGTCGCCCCCATCTGCCGTGAAGTGGGTCGTATCTAACACGACACTGCTGTCGTCGCCGTCACATCCTTCGTCGTCCTCGTCGCTGAACTGGACTACACGCAGCACCAACGCGGTGCCATGGAGCGTTGTCTCGATCGCTCCCCCGGATGGAGGTTGGATCTCTGCAGATACTCCAATCCTCACATCCACATCAATAGAGCTCACATTGCTATTGACATGCAACGATATGCCTGTGTTGAGTCTTGTGGTCACCGTTCCTTGTCCAGGAGCGTCGCGTGGCCTTGCAGGTCAAGTCACGACGGCGGCTGGGTACTCACAAATTGTGTCTGTTCTTGCGGGTGGTGCGTCGTCAGGCTCATCCCTTGGGCGTGTGATGGCAACACGCAGCATGGTGATGTGCGATGCAAACTCTGCAGTGGGCGGTGGTGTGATCGACTTCAATCTCCAGCTTTGCTTACCAGTGATCGATCAGCAACAGCATCACGATGAGGATGACGATTCCTTCTCGTCAGACAACAGCGACGCCGCCACCGCCGCACGAAGTGCAGTGATCAGCAACGGAATCTTGATCTTGTTTGTCACACTCTTGCTTCTTCTGTTATCTGCCGTGTGGTGCTCGATGGGGCATGTACCATACGCCACGGCGATGAGCAGTGTGTTCGCACTCCCCTCGTCTATTGTTCCTGTATGGACGACTACATTGCCATCCACCTCCGCAGGAGCCATTTTACTATTCGCTCGGCTCGATGAAAGCCCCTGTGCCGCAGGAGACGCGTTCATTGCGTGCTTAGGCGCATTGATGTCGGTAGCGCCTGCTGTCTGCTTGCTATCTTTGTGGTGGTGTAAAGCAAGAGGAGCGAACGCCCCGTGGACATGCAGGAAGGCGCATCATGGAGCAGTGACCATTGATCGCAAAGCACACTCCCTCACCACTGAGGGTGGTGATGGTGAGGTTGGTGGTGGCGGTGGTGGTATTAGTTTGTCAACTCGTTGGTCTGCGTCTGCGGTGGGTATGCTGGCACACCGAGGCCTTGAACGTATTTGGCGATGGAGAGCGTTGGAAGGCGGGGGTGAGGCGTTGAAGTCTGCTTGGGTCGTTCTGCTCGACTTCCACGTGTTGTGGTACGCAGCACTTGATGCTGCACTGCTCGTTGCCGTCGCTGTTCTTGCTGTGGTAGGAGGCCTTGACACCAAGAATCAATCGCTATGCAAGAGCGTCACCGGTGTCGTGATTGTTCTGCTTGTTGGTCAGCTCATTATTCTCGTTGCTGTGCAACCGTTTACGACGTTGTTTTCCCTTGTGCACGGCGCCGTGACCATTTCCCTCACATGTATCAGTGTCATGGCTCAGTTGCTCTTTATTTGGCTCTCATCTACATCGTCGTCTGGTTTGTGGCTCGCTGACCTCTCTGCTGCCTGTAACCTCATTGTTGTGGGGGTGACGGCTGCGAAGTTACTTGTGGATGTGATCGACCTTCTTGGTGCTGCCCGTCGTCGCGTGAAAGTCCTTCGGTCCTCACGCTACCTTCAAGACGCATTGTCACTGAACAGCCTAAGTGTTCACGACGCATTGATGATAAAGGGAGTGGATCATAATAACACATCGCTTGAGATGACAATGGTGCAGCCGATTGTGTTCCTACAGCCCGAAGACAATGAGGATCACCACAACGATGAGAAACAGCATATCAGTGATCACAACACGTTGACCAACTTGTCATTTTCATCTCGCAGCAGCAGTTCCGTACGATCCGTTGTTGTTGTTGCTACTGTTCCACAACCCACTTCATCCTCAACATCATCAGGTGCAACCGGCGACGTTGGAGCGCCAACCTTGTTGCAAGACAACCGCTTACGGTTTGCAGATATAGAAGGGGATAGTGATGCGATTATTCGACGCTTTGCAGAAGCAGGCTTTTGGGATGCAGATGGAGCTGCGGTGGGCACAACAATGATGGTAGACAAAATTGTTAGCAACCCTAGAGGAGCTGAAGGTGCTCCTGATGTTTTGTTGACGTTTGGGATTTCAGAAGAACAAGTAACAGCCTCTCAAGCACACTGATGAAACGAGAGTATCAAACACCAGAAGAAAAACAAATACGTTCGCAAAGTTAACACTGCCAATTCGTCATTTCCGCGTGAAAAACATAGCAACGCTTGAGGGAGATTTGTGTGGGAATGCAACCAAACGGAAAGAGAATATCAAACTCAGAGGATTCTGTCTTTCCCTCTCAATCCCATCACTTTGTTCCCGTTTGATTGGTCCGTGTTTTTCTTTTCAATTTCCAATATTTTCCTTTCCTGCCATTTGTGCGGGTCTTCTGTTTTGTTGTGCGCGAACCGTCCAGGACCTACTTTTCGTTTTTGATCGAGAGAGGAATTTAGTGCCACATTTCTCTCGACCGAGTAAATTTGAGACCTGTGTGCCACTGTTATTATGTGCTGTTGCTTGTGCAAATAATTCTTCAATTTGTTGTTGTATGGTCAAAATAGAAAAGTGTGCAAGCATTCTACTGCTCTTCAAAGTCGATGTCGTGGGAGTCAACGCAGGAGTAGATAAACAGTCTTGGCGAGCATCGACCTATCCGCGCCTTTTATTCCTCCGCGTGCATAACATACAAACAGAATTGTTTTATTTACGTACACAAAACGCCTTACTCCTTCAATGCCAACACGAGTCTCAGCGACAACACCAGTACAGATTCTGACGATTCTTCTCTTAACGGGCAGTGCGTTACAGCTGCTTCCAGACACTGTATCCGGCACCTGCAGCGATAGCAATGCCTGGACAATCTTGGAGGAGTTTTACAACTCAACGAACGGTGCGCATTGGACAAGCCCTTGGAATATGAGCGATACCAGGAATTCACTTGATGGAGTGACATTCGATGGCAACTGCGTTGTTACCTCTATCGACCTTGCAGGGCGCAACCTATCTGGAACACTTCCTAAAAGCTTGGGCAACTTCACGTCACTGACGACATTTGTTGTGTCTCACAATCTCATTCGTGGTACACTACCGCCTCAGTACTCTGCATGGAAGAGCATTTCACAATTCCTAGTTGCGAACAATAGTCTCAGTGGCACACTACCACACGAGTACATGAGTTGGATTAAGTTAGGGGAGTTCCATATTCACCAAAATGAAATTAACGGAACACTTCCTTCGTCGTTGAGCAATTGGACGAGCATTCGTTTCTTTTCTGCGTTCGAAAATAAATTCACAGGAACATTGCCTCCAGAGTACTCGGCGTGGGGAAGGACCCGACTGAATGGACTGAAGGAATTCTCACTGCACAAAAATTCCCTCAGTGGATCACTTCCACCAGAGTACGGCTCGTGGGCTGATGTGAACGTCTTATCTTTGGCAAATAACTTATTGAGTGGTACAATTCCGAATAGCTGGATCACCATGAACCTGACCTCGTTCCTCATATCCTACAACAACTTGACAGGGTCAATCCCACCAGAGTTGCTGCTGCGACCATACCTCAATGTATTCGCAGTGAGTCACAATAACCTTAACGGTTCGATTGGTGACTCAACTGCTCAGTATCTTTTCGCTCAAAACAATTCTCGACTCGATGGCAAGTCGTTGAAAGTCAGCAATTGCAGCAGCATATTCAATCCTTGCGCTGTCGCGATTTGTAGCACGCAAATTCAATGCCCATCAATTTCTAATTTGTTGTTCTTATGTCTCGGAGATGGTGTTGAGGTTCCATTCGACATCTCTAAGGCACTTGGTGCTCTCCGTTATTTCGCTGGATCATGCACTCAACCTCCCGCTCCAACCGTCGCACCGCCACTGTTGTTGGTACCCAGCCCCACAATCACGACACCATTGCCTCCATACATCGTCACCCCAAACGTGCCTCCTGCCTACGTTCCCTCCTTCACGCCTCCTGCAGCATTTGTTGCTGCGATCAGCATCATTGAGCCCACAGGCGGTGTAGGACTCATTGCGCTAGGAGCGAGTCGTTGTGCTCCAGCAGCGATGAAGTCATCAACAAGTCCTGGACGTGTTCTACTGTCTCCCTTCTACGCATTGGGCAACAGCATTTCCGTCCTTGGCAATCTTGGGCTGACTGTTACTATCGTCATGCTACACTACACCAGTGTTCGTGTATTGATGTGGAAGCAGCTGCGGAATGGACAACACGAAGTCAGTCACAAGCGGGGAAAAAATCTATCATCGTCATCGAACATTGCCAACGACATCATGAGCACTGTGAGGTTCCCGCACATCAGTTTTCTGTGCGTCGTGCATTTAGCGAAGGGCGTCGCATTCCATGGTGGCCAATCTCTCTTGTCCTCCATCACCCCAAACACAACCAATGATGACTTTGATGAGAGCACTACTGATACCGAAGATGCGCTAGCACTGAGTGCCATCGCTGCCAGTACGGCGGCTCTGGCATTGATCGGCTTGGTGATCTCTGTTGTTGTTGTGCAGGTGGAGAGGAGGGGTGTTGCTCGTAAGCAGCTGCACTTCCAAACCTTCCGCCAGGCGGCGCTACACAGAATACGTTGGTTGCCACCGTGGACTCTACCTACCGGGATGTGGTTTCCAGAGGCTGCACGCAGGCGCATCGGTGTACTGCGCGGTCCTATCCGAAATGGCTGTGAACATTTCGCTATGCTATGGAGTGTGGTGAGTGTACTGAGCTCATTGGCAACCGGTGCCGTCCCAGGAAGTGCTGGAGGGTGCATTGGGTTGGCAGTGGTTCAGGTTGTGATCCTGGGAGGAGCATGTTTGGTGGTTGTGGTGTACAGGCCCATGCGTACTCCCCTTGGGGGGTGGCTCGTGTGTGCTACGTGGGTTGTTGAGGTGTGCATTAGCCTGTCGCTTGCCGTGGCCCGTTCCATGAATCATACTGAGGCGCCTGTCGAAGCAACGGTGGTGCTGTCGACTCTTCACACAATCATCGGAGTCCTACGATTTGCTCATCGGGGAGCACTCCGGTGGTGGGAACGAGGCCTGAAGCCCAACGATATGACCCCCGCAGCGAATTGCTCCCCCCTCACCTGCAACCTCACAAACAGCGTAAACAGTGACAATCGACGCTTGCCCAAGAATGAAAATAAGCGCAACAAAAACAATCGAGGCAGCAGGATCAATTTGTGCCAATTGATGGCGTTATCGGAAGACGATCATGCAAAACAAACCACGCACATTTTGTCCTTGGGGGATAGTAACCTATGTGGGCAACATGGCGATAGGAATGAAGTTGCCGTTCGGCTTAGCACGTTGATAACAATGTGCTGTGAGAGAAGAGCAGTCGGTAGCGTGCGTTACTAGAAAGCGAAAAAAAGGAAAAAAAATCAACAACCGAGAAAATGGCGAATCCTATACAATCCTATACAATTGTTTTCCGATGACTCATGCAAGCGCAAACGCGCACGAAATGGCGAACCAATATTTTTTTCATTTTTTTGTGCGGGTAAGCGGTAACCGAAAGAATGCATGCGGAGAGAGCTGTGAAACAAAAAATAAAAGCACAAAACACACACAACAAACAAAACGAAGGGAACGAGAACAATTTGCTTTCGAATGCGCCAAGTCATTGTTACAGCATCATTTCTTGTTTCTTTTTGTTAGCGGCTCGTTACAACGAGGAGCTGTGTTTTTTTAGTTTGTGTGCAGTGTACCAGTGAAGACAACTCATCAAGCAGGAGAGGGAAACAGAAACGCGCCATGAAAAAAAAAATTAGAGTGACATTGCTGTGGAAACAATCTCAATTTTTTTTTTTGTTTCTTTTTGTTAGCGGCTCGTTACAACGAGGAGCTGTATTTCATAGTTTGTGTGGGGTGTACCAGTGTATGCAATTCACCAAGCAGGAGAGGCAAAGAAAAAAGAAACGCGTCATGAAAAAAAATTAGAGTGACATTGCTGTGAAAACAATCTCACTATTGTTGACGTGGCGTGCATTTGGATCAATCCGTTACATATTTACTTTTTTCTTTGTTTCTTTTTTGCCTCACATTACAAAGCGTCTCTCTTTTTCGCGTGAAAAAAAGAGAGCTAACCAAAGCAACCTAATTCCCAAGCCTAATAGGAGTGATAGGAGAGGAACAGAGTCACTAACACATACATGGAGTCGAGTGATCTGTCAAGCGTCACCACCGCACCACCCACCATGGAGGAGTTATGGGCCAAGGCTGCGTGGGTGACGAACCTAAACGACCCCGCAACTGCCCTTGATCGCCTCCACAGCACCTTCCTAGACGTTGTGATCAACGGCCCTGCCCCAGAGGATGACGATGAGGAGGGAGGCAGCCGTAGGAAGCGCCGTGGTGACAGCGATGACGATGATGAGGAAAGCGAAGACTTGGTCGACGACTTCGACGAGGCAAACGACGACCTGAACGACGACGCTGGCAATGAGGACGATTTATCAGACGCCCTTGGCAACATCTCAGAGAATGAAGACCTCGAGGAGGAGCAGTTTTCTGACGATGATGAGGGGCTCGATGAATTTACGCAGTGGATTAATGGCACTGGACTTGTGCCGCCAGCCCACCAAACTAAACGCGACGAGAGAGCGACGACGAGGCGAAATGCTACGGGAGAAGACGAGGGGAGCGTTGAGGCGGAGTTGCGCCGTGTTGGCCTATCCACCAGAGACGGCCAGATTGTAGAGCAGCCAATGCCGGAGCGCCTCGCGGTGATTGCCCTAGAAGAAAATCGTCCAGGACTTGTGCACCCCACGAGCACCTCTGCAGCAAGCTCCTCCACTATGTCCCCGATCACCGCCGAGGCCATTTGGGTTCTTGAGCAACTCACACACCATTGTCGCCCGTTCCACAACAACACCTACGTCCAGTCTGTGATCTCCTTGACAACTCAGGAGCAGCGTGATCATCTCCTAGTGCGTACTGTTGCAAAGGCCCTCGAGTTTGTCCTCGAAGATAAGCTTGAGCCTGCATACCTGATGATGTACCGCCAGAGGGCTTTGCTACCTCTCCTTGCAGCGAAATGGAGTGATATTGAATCACAAAAGTTGCGTGATATTTCTGCAGTCGAGGAGCGTCAAAGTCCGAATGTGGACTATGCTTACTGCCTAGAGACTGGCCGCCGTCAGATTCCGCTTGTCAAGGTGAAGGAGGGTGAGGTATTCCACCACGATGGGAAGACAGCAAATATCGGCTCTGGTGATACAAAGTGGACCTCCGACCCAATAAAAGGGTCTGAGGAGGAGGCCAGGGACGAACGCCGCCCAAATAACGCCCGCGTGAAGCCTTGCTTCCTCGAGCTCGGGCGCATTCTGGTCGCTATCGTTGACCTCGACATCGTTTATGGACGTTTGGAGCGCAGCCGTAGCGTCACCCTTGAGCGCCTCCGTGCTGCCGGTCCCATCGCCGATGCCCAGTACTCCTTCCTCCGCAAGAGCGGCCCGTACCGCGATGCAACAGATGCGGATGCATGGGCGTCGTTTGCCACCTTCGTCACGGCGATTGTTTCCGCCGATCAACGGCTTGGAGCCCGCACGCACAACGCCACGGCCCACACGGCGTCCACCAAGAAACTTCAACGATTGGGCCTTGAGGAGGCGTTTGAAACCTTCGCGCTGACTGGCCTTCAGTTCCAAGAGAACCTTCAAAGCGATCAGGCGATCCACACCCTTCCCACCGAACGCCGTGAGAAGGTGCACGCGTTTGCTCGAGCAGCAGGACTTGCAGTGCAGAGCGACCGCGAACTTAGCGGTCCCGAGGTGTTGGAACTGTTTGCGAAGGTCATGGCCGAACAGTACTCCCAACTTCCCTCCTTAAGGAGACACGTTGTACAGGCCTTCCTTCGTGACGGTTTGGTGGTGGTCACCTACGTCCGAGCGATTCCCGGGCGTGGTGTCTCCGGCCAGCACCGCAGCATCTCCATTGCATCTTTGTTGGAAAGTAGCCCTCGAGATTTCCTCGACCTTCTTCAAGACCAGCGTCATGGCATGATCAAGGTGAGGCTGCATCTGGACTTCCATCTTGTGCTATCCGCCTCGGAGTTGGACACTCTCGGGGGTGGCGTATTCCGTGATGAAGAATGGGCGAATGAGCGCGCACTTGCGTTCGACATGGTCGCCAAGAAGTTAATCCACACGACACGCGGGTACGTCAAGACGATCCTGGAGCAAATTGCGTTCCTTGCAGTTGCTAAATCCTGCAGCGAGAAGCTTAGCCACAGCTGCGCCGAGGGACCGTATGAGCCAACCCAGCTTGCCCTTGAAGCCTACGACCCTGCCCGCCGCACGTGGGAGAGTGAATGGAACATCGTTGAAGCACTCCCTAGCTACGAGACCGCGTTGCATAGCACCCTCTCTCCCCCCTCCCGCCGCGTCTGTGGCGCGTTCAGAGGGATGAACGGCGTCACTTGCTTCACGTTCTTAGACGCATCGGGTAACGTATTAGGCCACGCACGATGGGTGGATGTTGACATGAAGACCGTGGAGGGTAGAATGCGCAATGCTCAACAGCACCAAAGTCTACGCCAATTGTTGAGGAAACATTTCCCCAGTGTGATTGGGGTTGCCGCTGTCGCAGAAGCCCAGCGGCTGGTTCAAACCCTCGAACGTTTGATGTTTGAAGAGCTTCACAAAGATCTGGGTGTGCACATCCCTGTCGTGTGGGTGTCGCCGATGTCAGCGATCGTGGCAGCAAACTCGTCCTACATGCTGCGCGCTGCTCAAAATGCTGATAGCGTCACACGCTGCTCCACATGCACCGCTCGGTATCTACAAGACCCTCTGCACCAAGTCTGCTCCATGTTTGACGATCAAAATTCAATTCTCAAACTCCCCATTGGCGTGCACCGACAAGTGAACAGCCGAAAGCTGGTGGCTGCGTTGCAGTGGGAGGTCAGCCTGTGGGTTGCAGCGTGTGGCGTGGAGCTTGACGATGTGTCTCGCGTTCCCCATGCCAACACTGTCGTTCAATTCGTGCCTGGTTTTGGCCCTCGTAAAGCTGCCCGCCTGTGTGAAGCCCTTCGCGCCCTTCCTGTGCCCCCGACTAGTCGTCTTGAGCTCCAGGAGTTATTGACTTCATTATTCGGTCGGGAGGTGGAAAGGAACGCCCTCTCCACCTTCCGCGTGGCCGCCCCGGTTCTTGACGACGATTCCAATGACAACAACACCGATGTGGCAGCCTATCACCCCCTCGACAGCACGCTCATTCCTCGCGAGTTCTACAACGATGCAGAGTACTTGGTGTGGCGCGCACTCAACAATACGATCCGCGAATACGACGAGGGCCACCACCAACGTTACGATGAGGCCCCCGCTGATCACGCCACAGGTGCATTGGCCGCATCACTTTTCATGTCACTCAGCGAAGAGGAACGTCGTTCGCGACTTGCGGAAACTGCTCCCTTCAATCGTCGAGTAGACGATGAATTTATCAAGAGTGAGCTGATCAGCGGCCATCGCAGCTACATGCGCCGCCCATACCGCACCATGATCAACAAGCTACTCTTCAAGCTTCAAACTGGAGTGCTGTTCTTGACGCGTTCGGATATGGAGTACACTTGCCCAGCTGAGGCACGAGCATCACTGCAAGGGAATCCCCTTATTGTGTGCGAGGGTTCTATTGAGCAGGGCACCGTCGCTGGTGTCCGCGGAGGCACCATCGAAGGCATCCGTGTGAACACGACCAAGGGCGTCCCTGCGTTTATCTCTGCAGATGATATTGATGTGGAGATCATGCGTGACGAGCTCAGGGACTGGAACCGGTACACGGAAGATGACCGATTGGCGCGTGATAGAGGTGAGCCTCGTCCTCCCACCAGGGAGTGCCCAGAGTGGCTGCGCCGAGGATCATTGATTCACGGTACTGTTAGCAACTGCAACTACGAGCGCGGGGAGCTTCGCCTTCGCTGGTGCGAGGCAGCCCTTGAGACAGCTGACGAGGGGCACCACGCTGCTCAAGTCGATGATGCGCTGGGTGCTCGCAGTGTGAATTCCGTCATGACTGCCCAAATTATTGATGCTGCTCGTGTCAACATGCTGAAGATCTCCCGACATGATTTGTTCAAGAGCATCGACGGGAAGCGTGCAGCGGAACTTCTTGCAGGTAAATGCATCGGAGAAAGCCTTATTCGCCAGTCTAAGCACGGTAAGAGCAACGAGGCTCTTATTTGCGTGAAGGTGGGCTCCAGATCTATCGCCAACTGGCCTGTGCGTGAAGTACGCATCCACACCGGTCAAGTCGTGTATGAGCTGCGTGATGAGCGCTCCCAGAGGAATCATCGCTTTCATGATGTGGACCACGTGCTAGACTCCTACATCAAGCGCGCGGTCGAACGAGTCCACTCTATCCGTCAGCATCGAAAGTTCATCACCGACAGCCGCGATGTAAGCCGCCGCCTCACCGAGGACCAGCGCTCTGGCAAGTTCCGCTTAGTGTATTACTTTGCAGAGGTGGAGGACGAAGAGCGTCCGCAAACGTTCTACAAGTTGTTCTACAGACTGATGAATGAAAAGCATGACCGTAGTATGAAATTACACATCGACTGCGAAAATGTCTTTGTCCGCCTTCCTAAAGGAAGAGGAGCATACGAGTGGACGCCGTGTGCTTCCGCTGAAGAAGCCGCAACGCTCCTCAAGGGGTACGCGGCCAACATGATGCGCGGGGAGAAGGAGAGTCACTCATCGCGACGAGGTGGGCGTCGGTCGGAGCTCTAAAAAAAAGGGGACAAACAAAAATCGCAACGGAAAGAGCCCACCCAAAGAGAAGCGAAACGGTGACGAAGAGAGAGAAGTTTATGATGAGGGGGAAAACCCAAACAAACAAACAAAATAAAACAAACAAAAGACAAGATCAAATCAAAAATTACCTCTGGATAAGAAGCGTGAGCACACAGACGAGACAATAGGGAAAGTCGAAATCACCACTCAAACCCCCAAAACGAGAAGAAAATAAGACAAACAAAACAAACACAGAAATCAAAACAAAACAAAAACAAAAAGAGACAAGGATATATGAGGGAACACACCAAAGCCATAAACAACTCACACATGTGTTCCTCACCTCACCCTGTAACTTTCTTCCCCCTCCACTCTCTCTGCAGGGACCGAATACGATGCGAAAAGGAATACAGAGACGACGACGACTCTTTGCCGCTTAGAAACAACAAAGAAAATATCAAGTTGCACCGCTTGAGGCTGCTCGGCGCGTACGTTTCATTTGATGTTGTTGATCGGCAAACCTTTCCTACTAGGACACAATCTCGCACTAATTCACTGGATATGATATGGGTATTAGGTTCTACGCTGACTCGTCGGCAAACATTTTTTCATCTTCTTTTCAATAGAAGGGATTCCATCAATAATATGCTGCGCGTTACTGTATTTCGACGTGTTCTACAGAACGTAGCTCCGCTCGTTGCCACCGCTTCCTCGTCGTCATCACCGCTCCAAGGATCCTCGTCCTCACTAAAACACGACACATCGCTCGTCAATCTCCCGCCAGGAGTTGAGTCCTGCAGAGTGTTTCGTAACGTGATCAACGATTACGATGAAGAACTTATTATTGAGGAGCTTGCTCGTATTGTTCCCAAGGAAGGCCAGTCATACTACGCAGACCCCACTAGGGTGAATGACAAAATCTTACGCAATATTTATCTGGAGCTGTTTGGATTTCAAGATTTTGCGGAAACCAAGAATTGGCGCAGAAAAAAGGAGCAGCAACGCATCCCTGGGTTAGTCTGGTCCCCCACCTTAGTGGAAAAGATTGCCCATGGTTACGGAAGGGAGCTACTCGGCGGTTTGGTGCCGGATGGTGCTCGTGTCGTTGAGCATCACTTGCCTGGTTATGAGATGCATACCGAACACCCTAGCATGGGTCGTTCCTTCCTTTATTTAAACCTGATGTCCGATGCCATTATTACGTTTGATGATGAGGCGACGCAGCGCAAGGGTGAAGCGTACCTGCCCCAACGTTCGCTGATGGTGTGCTCTGGGGAGCTGAGATGGGGCTGGCGCATCGGGGAGCACCCACAGCTTGGCAGAGTATTTCGTGGCTCTGATGGCGCGGTAAGGAAACGATTAAGTGAAGATCCGGAAATGCGGCTGAGCATTCAGTTATGGAAGTTCGACCCAAATTTAGTGGACAGACGTCAACTTCAAGATGACCTTGAAGCCGCAGTTGAGGAGGCTAAGGTGAAGTCTGCCACCTTGGCGGCGGAGAAGGAGGCCCAACTTGCGCAGAAGAAGCTTGACGGTACCGAGGGCCAAGAAGAAGAAAAGTTAACCTTCACGCTTCCTCCTAGGCTGAAGCAACAGCTTGCCGAGGGGGCAATGGGCTCTCCCGTGAAAGCTGGTCGAGCGGCGGTGGGAGTCGAGCAGTTCAAAGCGGGCTCTCTAGGAGGTGACCTCGCTGCACCAGAAAAGATGACAAAGACGAAGAAGTCGATTACGGATCTTCAAAACGATCTGACGATGTACCGCCAGTCCATGTCTAACGTGCAAACCTTGATGAAGGACATCCAAGGGAAGCAAAATTCAAACGAACCGATAAGCACGGAATGGCTGAAAGAGCAGGCCGATGCTGTGCAAAATAAACGCGCTTCAGAGCTCGACACAGACTATGGTTTTGATTCGAGCAACCCCGAGAAGGCGTGGGATGACGTGGATCGGAAGGCGCGAGAATACAAGAACAAAATCAAAGGCATGAACTATGACGACGATAAAAGTCGTGAGGCAAAGTCGTTCGATCTTGGGTTCGATCCCGATGTGGAGGCGCCGCTAGATATCAAGGAGACGTTGAATCGACTAGTTCCGCATATGAAGGATGGTGAAAAGGTCGTTCGTGAAAACGATTTCGGCAATATGTACGGTCGAAAGTGAGGGATGCGGTCCACTGTCTGCGTGTGTGTTTGTGTGGCCTCAACTCGTTTGGCGAGAGAAGCGGTGACGTTTATGTGTGTGTTCTTTTCCCTCTTTTGTTTGAATCTCATGAAATTGTTTGAACGGTGGGCTTTTGTTTTCACTTTCAAATTGATTGAGTTGTTCTTAGATTTTGTTCTTGTTTGATAGGCATCGCATCCAATATCGAACTCTTCAAAAAGTGAAAGAAAACGCACAAATTTGCATCGCTGAACTTGAATGTCAGAACATCCAATCGCAGAGTTTTCAAGGCGGCTAGCCAAAGTGGCACCGAACACCACATCGACGACCACCACCACAGCTCCAGCTGTTGTGTACAGTGCTGACTTCCGTGCAATTTTGGAAGAGGCTGCTGCATGGCTCATGCACGCGTGCCACATCTTTGCCACCAACGGTAAGACAAAATTATCCACAGAGTTCCGTTTCTGCGAAATCGAACTGTACGCGTTTTCCAAAGGTGTCTACGAGGACCGCTTCACCCACTGCGACGCGCAACAATCAGTAGGAGGAAGTTGGTATTTCCATAAGAAAGGCGGCACATTTAAGAACGGGTCTTTTAAGGGGCTCGATGTGACGTTTGGGACGCAGAGAGGAGCTCAGGATGGCGGCCCCATCTCTGTAGGCCTGTTGATCCGATCGATATGTCCAGTCGTTGCAACAAGCGGGAAAGAAGCGGAGTTAGATCCGAAGAAGGTGATTGAGGGCCCATCCCTCGTCGTCGATGGGCTGCTCGCTGCATGCGGCGTGGCGAACATTGTGGAACTCGTGGGCAGCAAGGAGGGTGTGCTGATGGTGAGCAACTCGCTGGTGACGGACATCAACGCCAAGAGCGACGGATGCCGGTTCGATAGCAGGCTGGAGTTAAAATGGACATCGCCTCAGATAACTGATGCGATCGTCAAAGCATCACCGCTGAGCAAGGCATCGTCATTCGATAGCACATTCTTGCGGCTAGGAATGCTTCAAGCGCCTCGCGTCGGTCTCGTCCCACGAATGGAATCGGACTTGTACTTTGCAGGGCGGCTGTTACGATGTTCCACGCCTCTCGTGAAGTTGGCCAAGCAGCGGGCTGGTGTCATTGCAGCGTTGCTTGTGCAGGGAATGCCTTCCAATGATGTGCAACGCGTCTCTGGAGGCACATCAAAGAACGTAGCGCAACTTGCGGCGCTCATCAAAGATATCGACTCGAAGAAGATTTTATTGAAGGACATTGCACGCAATGTTGCTGACGGCGACGACGCTTCGACTCCGTTTACGAAGGGCGGAGTGTTGTCAGGTGACGTCATGCAGGGGCCCATCATAGCTGGAATTGTTGCGTGGGCTCATGGCAACCAATGCCTATGATGAGCAGGAGAGAGGATGATGAGCGGAGAGTGGATGGTGTGTAGTCATTCTTTTTCGATTATTTCTTCGTTCCGCTCCTTTTATTTCATCGAAGGGAAAAAAGAAAAGCAAAATCAACAGAACGTAGCTTAATTCTTCATGAGACTGACAATCTCCCATTGTTGTTATTTACCTTTGGTACACACACAAAGGGAACTTAAGATAATTGACGCTTACTGTGTGCTCGAAATGCCATCATGCACTCCACTCGTGTTCCCTGTGCATCCGTAGTGTCGATGCCATGTCTCATTCTTGTTCAATGGATTGCCTCCATTGTGGTGTGTTCTCAACTGGTGGCGGCTCAGGGGCGCCACAACTGCACCAATAGCACGCTTAGCGCTTCCGAAGTGTTTACGATTGAATCCAACCGCGCATATCTTTTTGAAGATTGTGAGTCTAGTGGGTTACATCCGTTTATCCTCCTTGGGGTCACCTCCAGTTCAGACTCGTCGTCGATAGTATTGGAGAACGTTTCTGTGGTTGTGCGGAGAGGGAATGTTCTCCCGTTACTTATTCTCAACCACAGGTCTACCAAACATGAAGTCAAAAACATTTCCATAGTGGTGATTGATGTCTTCGTAAATAGGACACTCATATTGGACAATGAACTGCCAGGCGTCTTACCTTCATCGCTCTCTTTCTTCTACCTCCGTGGAACACTTTCGATCATCGAAAACGTTCAGTTGATCATCACCGGTTGCCACATAACACTCAACGTCAACACTACCAACGTGAGGATTATCAGTGCAGTGAACTTTTTGCTTCACGTCGACAACGGCGCAACTGAAGCGTCGCAGGTTCGTGATATTATGATTAGTGTTTGCAATCGTAGTGACATCTCTATCGAGGTGCGATCCACCAAAATATTGACGTGCTTTGGCTTGGTTGGCTTTGCGTTTGCCGGTCGAAGCAATGCGAGTAATCTTCAATTCTCCGTCGTTGATGGCAGTTCATTGTCGCTGCTGATTGACGTGCAACATGTGGTGACTGTGTTCAGCGATTCATTGGAGCCTGCGCTGTTTTGGATCAGGTGCCAGCAGGATCAAGTGGGGCAGCCATTTATCCAGCGCTGCAGCATCTCCAAAGTGGATGTGTCTCTCATCCCAGCAGCATATTCTTTGTTGCCCTCCTCTCCTGCGGCATCGAACGCACGGATATCTGTGCAGATGCTGTTACCTGCGAAGAATAATATCTCGGATTCTGTCTCTCTCGCTCGGATAACTCACTTTTTTTTGGCAGCCAACATCCTGCTGTCACTTGATGCGGCCGAAGTGGTCCTACGGTGCGTTTGCGCTGGTTCAGGGTGTGGCGAAGTTCCTAGAGGCGTAGAAAATGTACAGGACGGCGATCTTTTGGCTCGAATTTTCCACGTACGTGGGGCACGCGTAACTAACCAAACCTTAGGATTCGAATCTGAAATACACAACATGACACTTCAGTTTTTGTCTTCAGCTTCAGTATCATCGATTCTAATCGAAGCCTCAAAGACTGGATTTCTTGGAGCCGTTGGCTACGCTAGGGAAGTGCGAAATGTGTCGTTCCTATGTCGGAGCCCCAATTGGTGGAACATGACACTCATTGGGCGTGGAATCGGCGTTGGTCAATCCACGCGAGACTTGGGCGTTTTTGAGCTCTCCAGTGCCACCGGCGCGCTGGACATCGCAGTGTTTATGGAGAACATCAACCTTGATATTTTCGCGCTCAGTCAGGATTGTATGCTGATCGTTACGCCTGTCGTGAGTTTGATTGGAAATATTTCTCAAGTGAACATAAACATCACCAACGTGACGATGTTTGCAAACGTTTCCGGCGGGACGACATACGTTCTTCTCGACCCACGTTTTACACACTCCGTGGAATTCTTCACTGCTGTGTCCACCTTTGTCAGCATCACTCCGCAAGATCAAGTGGTCGTAGAAGGCCGACAACTCTCGATTCATATCTCCGACTCAACGATACAGGCGTGCCACACAAGTAACCGACCAGCGTCCCCACCATTCCTTCCACCAGTCATCGGTTCAGTTGTTGCCGCTTTGAACATACCCCGCTCGCTTGAGGATTGTGTCATCGAACTGAACTACGTCAATGTCAAGAGACGCTTCCCAGAATCTGCTGGCCCGCTATCGTGGTACAAATTGCCGGTGAAAGAGGGGAGCATTCTTGTCAATGTCACAACCTTGTTGGCGGGAAGAGACCCAACGACGACATTAATGGGAGTGTCGAATGTTCCATTTTTTAAGATTATTGCTGTAGCAGCGTTTGGGGGCTCAGCTTCGCTTCTGACTATCACATTCAACAATGTGAGGACTGCTGTACGTCACAGCAGCGTGAGTTACGACCCTCGGCTCTTGAGTGGCGTTGGTGGTAGCACAACTGCGGAGTCTGTTGAAGTCCTCACGTTGTACCTCCTTCCTTGGCTTATGAATAACTCAACGTTTCATACCACCGATTGTGTCACACCATCAACACCAACCACAAGGCGATATTCATTTGGAGCTTTCATTTCACTAATGGTCTCCACTTACATGGAGAACACGACCCTAGCATTCTCCAATGTGTCGTTAGGGTTTTCAGCACTTCTCGCATTGGCTTATCAAGGAACACTAACGATGGTGTACGGTAGTGCTGCCATGCAGTTTGTGAACGTGGCCGTTGAGGGACGAGAATCAGCAACACAACAGCAACAACAACACGCAGTTATTATTGCCGTTAACGGAGCAAACATCAGTGTCTCGCAGCCGGGAAACATCATCGCAACATCGTCACCTTCAACATCATTGACCATGGCTCCCCTTTACGTCTCTCACTCTTCATTCCGAAACTTCGGCACCCTTTTGCCATTGGATGTGTGGCTTGCGCCCTCACCAGAAGTCAGAGGAGGCACCACTCCGTACATCCAGCTCGGTTGTAACTTATGGAACGACGCACCAATGGCCCCTCGAGTGTTGATGACGACAACTAACAACTCACAGTACATAGACATGTCGTCTGTATCGTATCCTATGAGTAGGTACAATGCATCTGTCACTTGCGACGGACTATCTACCGCAACATCATCAGAGGATGAGAGCATACCACCAGCTGCAAGCGCATCGATTACAGTTGTCATTGGTACTGTTGGAGGCGTGCTCTCATCCGCAGCAATGCTCGATGCGCAAGGTCTAGCAGTCCTCGGGCTATCTGAATCGTGCTCACCCCCAACGCTGCGAGATTCCTCAGCGTCTGCTTCGCAGTACCTCATTTCCCCATTTTATTCTCTTGGTATCGCTGCGATTGTGTTTGGGAATCTAGGGCTGTTTGTTGTACTACACGGTACCCATCGAGTGTTGGTAGCGTTGTTGCGTAAGCGGCAAGTACAAGCAAAGCCCATGACACTCTTTTCTCAAATGGGAGAGAATTCGTCGCTTGTTCCATTCAAAGCAACACAGCCGTCGATTCCGATTCCACTGCGACCAGAGGTCGCGTATAAATTCCCAAACCACAGCATCTTGGTAGCAACAATGCTTGCACCAGGCGTTGTGCATGGCGGTACTCGAGGTTTGTTCAGTGGCGATGTACTTTCTACTACTGCTGGCATTGTTGCAGCGTTTGTTCTTGCAGCAGGCGTGTGGTGGCGTGTTCGAGCGGGTCGCTCTCGAGACGCAACAAAGTTGAAGTATGTCCCTTACAAGTATGCGGTCTTGCGATCGGCGGCTGTACCACATTATGCCCTGCCACTAGGTCAATGGGGTCCTCCTGCAGCTCGGGCGACTCATGGCCGCCTTCGTGGCGCCATACGTTCCGGTTGCGAGTGGCTCTCAGCTCAGAGTCTATGCGTCGGCCTCGTTGTGCAAGTGGTGGCGAGCATCCCTGTGCCCACCTCGTGGTGCGTGGGCTTATGGTTTCTATTATCCTTAGTTCAAGTAGTAGGTGCAGCGATTGTGATAGCGTTCCGTCCTGCCAGAGCGCCCCTATCTGATTGGCTTCAGGTGTGCGGGTACGGCTTTGCAGCAGCACTACAGATCATCGTAGGGCTCACCTCAATGGAAGTTCTTGATCAGCAGGATGGAGCAACGCTATCTGCCCTTTCTCTATGTGTGATGGCAGTGTCTGCGTGCAAAGCATGTCACGCAGGTGTGGTCTTTATGTGGGAGCAACGTCAAGAACGTCATGCTGCCATGGACACTGGTCCACTAGCAGTAACGGACATACCAATGATGATGACCGCATCAAGCAGGAGAGCGCTGAGGAGTGCACCCATCATGATGAATATAAGGATTCGAGAGGCACTAAAGGAGTTGGTAGTGGCGGCCTGCGCAAAGGCACAACAAAAGGATGAAAAGAACATCTGTATGAGCGAGGTGTAGAAAGAGAAACGCGAAAAAGTTGACAATAAGAACACATGAACACCCTTGCCCCGCACTGAATTGGCTGTGGCCGACGAAAGAAACCTCGATTATCTTGCAGTGTAGATGTCCGATGAGGAAAAAAAAGTGTTGAGTCAGAGAAGGAGGGAAAAATAGTGGGAAAAAGCAACAACAACAACAACAAGTAAACAAACTGCGAGTTAATGAATAGAGAGATTAATCGAAAAGTAACGTCTTCTTTTTTTCCGATTGACACCTCATTTGGTGCTATGCACATTTTCTCTTTACAAGCGCGTGCATGAAGCCTGGAATTGAGAGTGCGATCATAAGTTTCTTTTTGGTTGTTGTATTCTCTCGATCAATTTCAGAATATCGACGGCTGCTCCCTTGGATACAACACTCTTTCGAACGAAAAAAAAGAGAGTAAGAAAAAGAAGGTGAACACTCCGCCACCATCAAATTCCAAAAAAAAAGAAGAAAAGGAACACAAAAATATTGAAGAGTACGAAAAGTGTAGAAAAAAATAAAATGACATCAACTTCACCATCCCACCGTCTTCGTGACCTCACCACACACGAGCGCCGTCATGTGCAGGCAACAGTGGACAGCATCGAACGCTGCGTTGGGGATTTATATCGCATTGCAACAACAACGACAACATCATCATCAGAAGTACAGCAGCAGCAGCAGTCGCCTTCCATTGCTAGCAACATGACTCAACAGTATCCACTCCCATCTCTACTGCGAAGTCTGCTCGATGTGATATCTTTAGACGAAAGTATGGCGGGTGGTTTGGTGAAGACGACTCGCACGGTTCCAATCCTGCGTCAGTTGCTAGAGCGTCGCTTAGATCTTGAACACCATATCATTGGTAATACTGATGCTGAAACAGCAGCAACACACCCAACAACAACAACTGAGGATGCTACGATGAAGCACCTTCGGGATCAAGTTCGTTGGATATTCCAGTCGTCTCTACCAACCGTTGCCCGACTCCTACGAGTGCTTATCATCAGCTCCCACAGCCGCCGTGCGTTTCACGGTTTTATGCAACAAGGACGATCGTCTCGGGCGTTTATTGATCTCCTCAGGCATCAAGACAGCCTTGTCGATGGTGCACGTGCTCTTTCCCACGTACTTCAGTACTCTCAGGACGCCAAGGAAGTGCTTGACCTTCTCGTGAAGCCAGCAAGCGAGGGAGGGGGCGGGCTGCTTGAGGTGCTGCATGCCATGGCACACGATGCAGCTGTGGTATGGTCTACCATTCCATTATTGACATCGACACACAACAACCAGTGGGGGAAGCAACCATCACCTTAGTGGCAGTCCGATGGAGGTTGGGCTACTGACCTCGACACTAATGTTTATGGGTGCTGTCGTAGGGGTGACGCCGCGACCGGCAACTGCAGTGGTGTGGTCTATGTCGAATTTATTTGCGTCTGTGTTGATTCCTCTTATTCTAGAGCGTGAGTCTTGCTGGTACTCGGCAGCGTTCTCAGTTGGGGACTCAACCGCCGCCTCGGCGGTCGAGGTGAGCCCTGCACGAGGAGGAGGTAGTAGCAACACGGCGATGCACATGACGCAACTCTCCATCCAGGTGCTTAAAGAAGAGTGTGTTCAACTCGCCTGCGTCTTGGCAACCACGTTATCTAGTATCGTGGAACACCACCAACAATTCTCCACTGTTGACGAAGCGATCACAGCAACGTCACCATCGACATCGACATTAGGAGAGGTGGAGGTGACAACGTCTCTAGCGCACCTCGACACGCTCAGGTCCATCATGCACACACTTCTTCACTACGCTGCCAATCATGGGCTTCCCTCATCGCCTCTAGATGCACAGCTTGTGTTATTCTGGAGTGCATGCAGCAGCACGTCCTCCACAGCATCGTCGTCGTCGTCAACTGCTCTGCTTGCTGCAGGAGACACGTCTGCTGTGGCAGGTTGGTGGATGCATCATACTGTCTACCGCTGTCGTGAGCATCTTACTGTGATCCGAAGGCATAACCTTGACGCAAAAGCAGTCCAACGTGCCTTGCTATCCATTCTCCACGACATTCAGCAAACTCCTGCGGCTAGTGATATTGCCGCTCAACATTACGCGTTTGTGCTTGGTCGGCTGCCAGGAGGCATGAAGACGTTGGTTGGTACGTTATCTACCGTAGATGAAGAAGTCTCGTCAACCTCCTGCGCAGTGCTGATTTCAGTTCTCCGAGCTGCTCCGCAACTCCGAGGAGGCAGCACCACCACCACCGCCACAACAGACATCTCTTCTCCTTCTGCATCAGGATTGAGTTCCACATCGGCGTCATTCGCGTCATCGTCGCTCTTCACCGACCAACAAGATCTTGCAGAATATCGCCGCCACCCCGTCCACCAGTTCGACGCACTTGACGGGATTCTCCTCCTACGAGATATGCTGGATGACTACAGTGACGATGTGCTATCGGGTGCAGTGGGGATATTATCAGCATGTGCCACGTCGTTAGGGCGGGTGGTGGGCGAGATGGAGCACCACGGTGTATTCCGGCGCTTGCGTGTGTTAGCCTTTCGCATCGCTAACAAGAGGCTTCCCCGTGCGTTGTCACTCCCAACCGCTGCGCCATTTTCGTCCTGTGCTGCTTCGCCTGAAGCGTTACGTGGGCGTGAAGACTCCACCGCCAACGCTGCGGAGGACGACGAAGATGACCATGAGAACCCTCGAACTCTACTTCCATTATCAGCATTATGTTGTGATTGTATGGGGCGACTTCCCCCCCCTGCACTACGTGCTGTGTTTGCAGAGAACCCAGAGGACCTTGTGAAACCACTGCTGAGGGCATGGTGGACGCACATCAACGCCATGATCACCCAGCACTCATCGCAGAGCGAATCATCGTCCGCACAATTCTCATTCCCGGCGGGCCGCGCTATTTTCCCACTCGTGAGCCCCTTCACTCGGTGGCTGTGCAACGTGGCTCGAGTATTTGGGGGGAGCATGGTACTCTCTGCCATTCCCCTCATAGGGAACGCTGCTGATGACTGCGGCAGCGCCACCTCATCATCATCAACACACGAAGGCAGTCATTTGTGGATGAGCCAATGGGCTCGCTTCACGTTGAGTGTCGGTGGTGTGGACGCCACAGTAGCCCTCACAACATCGCTGATGCGAGTACTACAAGAGGGTTGCCTCTCGGTGCTGAGTACCCCAACGGCTAAGGTACCCACGCCTGCAAAGCAACGAGAAGAAGGAGAAGAAGCGGAGGACGGAAATCCACCATCCGCGTCACCCGCCGTCGCCGCAGCAACAGACGCAGCTGTGGAACAGTTTTCAGCTACGATTCACGATTTGGCCTGCGTTGTCTTTGCAATGCCATTTGACTCAGAATCGAAGCAATTGTTTGTGTTTGGCGTCTTTTGGGAACTCATCGCCGAGGTGGTCTCAGTCGCTCCTCGCCCCATCGTCAGCGCTTTATGCAGCACGTTATACGAATCGCTAATGGGTTGCCTACGCGTCGCTGTGTTATCGTTAGCTCCCGCAGGCATCGCGTCGATTCGTCACATGGTGGCCGTGTTGGATGCGTGGGGCCTTGCGAGGCAAGACGAAGTAGCAAACCTGCTCTCTACCTTCGTGACGCGAGAAGGCAATAGCCTGTCCATTACCAATCGCGCCGTCGCAGTGAAGTTGTTGCTCCACATCCTCGCACCTGCAGATGAAGCACATCCACCGCAAGTATCGTCACCAAATAATGGTGATCAGTTTCCGTCGCCAACGAACGCAGGCAGTGGCAACAACGGAGTACTGCTCCCCACCGTTTCCAAAGAAGTGCGAGAAACGTTTGGACTCCTCTGGACGAAGATTATCTTGCTATGTGAAGACGCCGTGGATGACGAACAACAGCAACAGCAGCACCACGACGATGAGGACACGGTATCGTGTGAGGCCTTAGCAAACGTATGTTTTCAGGCGTTGGTGCGCGGTGCGGATGATTACATTGCTTCCTTGATGCGCACTGCTCTGCTAGTCCTGGACTCCATTCTTTACGTGCATCCTGAAGCCCTTGCAAGCTCCCCTGTCACGCTCCCGTGGCTAGGTAGTGTTGCAGATGCGGATGAGGGCCATGACATTCTCGTCGCGCTCGTTCCACTAATCAACGGCCTTCTCAGCCAAGCGCCTTCTTGCCGCTGGACCATTGCCGTCGACAATTATGCCAACGATGATGTCAGCCATAATGGCGGGTCGATGTTAACATTCTTTGTGCGTCTGATCTCATGCGGGGCTTGTTTGGAAGTCCCACTCAAAGTATTAGGCATCTACGGCCTCTGGCACTGTTTGGAGTTGTCTACCACGGGCAGCCCGGTGGTGGGGTCGCTGAGGCCCTCCACCGCACGACGAGGAGGTCGATCGGCCACGGCGGAGGAGACACGCATTGCAGCGACGCTACGATCGTGGAATATTCTGCTGCTGCTCGCTCACATTCAACGTGAAGCGGCGGAACTTCAACAGCCAGAGGAAGCGCAAGCAGAAATTCGAGAGGCATGTTACATGCTTACCGAGCGTATTGTTCTATTGAGCAACAACGGTAGTGCCAGTGGTGGTGGTGGTAACGTCGGAGGATCCGCGGACGCTGCAGCTGCGCCACCGTCTGCGACAACAGTTTCTGCAGGCCTGGAGGATGTATGGCAATTCATGGAGATGACTGTGTTCGCACGGGGGGCGCTGGAGGCCCAAGCATGCTCCCTTCTCCTGTGCGTTCTGCAAGATGATAGCAGCAGAGCATATTTTAGGTCGTCGAGTGGAGGCGGAGGGTATCATGCTCGGCCTGCTGCTGCAGCTGCGGCAGCCACCACGCAGCTTTCTCACAGCAGCAATCCTTACGCTGATTTACTAAATGAGTTGCGACACTCGCTGCGACAAGAATTGTTCCCTACCGCAGACGCTCACGAACGAGGAGGCTCCTTGGCAGCACCAGCCGCAATCGCCGCAGCTGCGGCACAAAGCTCAATCAGTAACAGCCAAGCTTACTATGCCTTGCTGCAAGTGGAAAAGTACATTGCAGAACTTTGATGACCTCTGCAGAAGTAGTACAACAAGTGATGGAGAATATGAGGTGGACTCACTTTCTTTGAAGAAAACACATCATATTTGTGTGCATATTAGGTAGTTAGATAACCACGAAGAAGCACAAAAGTTTTATATGAGGGATCCTCACCACTCACACACCACTCGTCGTGTGTGTGTGTGGATTGGACTGCCCTCTCTACTACTACGTGTGCGTGTGTCTTTTATTTCCCAGAAGTCTTACCTTCTTTCTGCACAACATTCCCCCAACCACTATCATCAATGAGAACTCGGGGCGTTTGTGTCAACAAGTGAAGCAGCGCGTGTTTGTCTTGCCCATTTGCTCATTTGTTCGTTTTCTTGTTGTTTAATTTTATCTTTTGTCATGCAGGGGAAAGAAATAACACAAATCACAAGGAAAAGGTAACTTCGCAAGACGCAACACGCTGCAGAAGTTTTCCTTAACGATAGGATTTGAACTAAAAAGCATCAACATCGAACGAGGAAGGATATCTCAAAACACGAGGTAAGGAAAAGAAGGCAACGAAAAAAGCGACACACAGCTCAGAACTTTTTGTTGTTTCTGACGCCCAAATCCGCTCTTTCCCGCCAGGTTTTCTCATCGCCTATTACACGAATCAAAGCTTCTTTCTTCTTGCAGTAGACCACAAGAAGTCAGCGGCGACACATCCACATCCCAAACAAACATCACACAAACACTCTCTTCACGACATACAACAACATCAATGGGCTGCGGTGCTTCTTCACAACATCACGACACCCTTGATGGGAACTCCCCATCGTTAAGATACGCAGCAGCAGACGACGAGAGCGAAGAGGGAGACAAGTCGTCTCGCACCAACTCCATCATCAGTAACAGCTTCACCACCTCCTACGCGTCGGGAAGGGATAAGCCAAGGAATAGTACAGTTGGTGGCACCTCCTCCCCAAAAACAGGATTGGAGGCGTACCGGCCAGGAAGTAGCGCTGCGGACGCCGACGCACAGTTCGAACGCTGGAAGAAGAGTAATAAAGGTAAGGCATCCAATGCATCTCCTTTCCGCGCCGAAGTAGCCGAATCAAAAATTGTAGATGACTTTGTGTTCGGTGATTTCAAAGTGGACCCAGGAGACGTGCAGCAGCAACGTATCGAGCGGCTGAACCGCGTACGCCGGCCAGCACCAGGAGGAGTCGCACCCGGCGGTATTCGTCGTGGAGCCAGTGGTCGAGATCTGCTCGGCGCAGGTTTAGGTGGCAGCGGTAGACGAAGTAGTTATAGCGGTACATTTATTATGAATGACTTCGCCGTCAAAACCGTGGATGAGGGCGATGATGCCATCTTCCACTACGCACACGAGGTGAAGGTGCCACCCGGCTTCCACCCCTTAAAGCGTGTGTCGGTTGCCCCAATGAACAGCCACCCCACTCGTGTGAAAGTGGTTGCCATCTCCCCCTCAGAAGCTGAGTTTATTGGGGGCTCCACAGAGGACGATAGCATCGCCATGTACTCCATGGCGAACGGCAATGAGACGACTTGCTTTGTCGGTCACAACGGCTCCGTGGTGTCGTCAGTGTTCTCCCGAGATGGGAAGTACATTGCGACCAGCGCCCGTGACGACTGCGTCATCGTGTGGGATACCATGCACAAAGACAGCGCCAAACGTGTGGTGCGCACATTTGAGCATCCATGCCTTGCGATCACGATTGAATTCTCATGCGATGGGAAGTATTTAGTGAGTGGATGCCAAGATAAGATTGCCCGTGTTTGGGCCATCGAGAAAAACGACCAGGTGATGACGTTCGAGGAGCACACGGGCGTGATCGTTTGCCTTGCGACTCACCCCCACGATGCCGAAGTCGCCATTACAGGAGGTGGTGACCGGACGCTGCGTAAATGGAGCCTCGTCACCGGCGAATGTTCACAAAAGTACATTGGCCATGACGGTATTGTCATCAGCGCGGCATTCACCCCAACAGGCGATAAAATTCTCTCAAACGACGATCGAGCGGTGAAGATGTGGAACGCAGAGACGGGTGCGTGCGTTTTGAACGTGACACTGCAGAGTCTTATTACCTTTGGCATTACTTCTGCAAGTGACTCATTCCCACCGCCCATGCCTCTGCCCACCAGTTTCCTAGATCGTGCGCCCCTCACCTCCAAACAGCTCGGGTACGCACCCAACGGCCTGCTCGGTGAGATTGCAGTGAATGCGTGTAAGATCGCAGCGACTAAGAGCGTGTTTACCATTTCCTGTTTACTGCCTGGGCTGATGTCACAAAGTTATTTTGCGGTTGCGTGCACCAACAAGATGATTTACATCGTGTCCTGCTTGACTGGAGTGGAGGAGACCTCGATACCGTGCAAGGCTGCTGTGTTTGCGCTGGCAGCTGGTCGAACGGAGAAACTTATCTACGGTGATGTGTTCGGTAACGTTGGGCTTGTGACTGTAGTTGCAAAGCCCCTCAACCCCACACAACAACAGTAAGCAGTAGACAAAGTGTGCCTCTTTGTGTGCCTCCCTCTGTTGGTCACACTTTTGTTCCCTTCCACTATCGAACGTTCTTCCTATTGACCGCCACACAGCACAGAATCTTGGATGGTATCTTTTGGCACAGAATCTTGGATGGTAGGCCACCTGCAATGTGCCCTCTTCTCGTATTTCTTTTTGGCACGTACAATCTAAGAAGCTTTTTTGATCACCGCTAGCTATGTACATTTCCTGTGTTGAAGAGGTTGAAGAGAGGGGAAAAAAAGAAATGAAACTGAAACCTCGCGCGTAGTTTCACAGCAACCAAGCACAATCAACACAAACAAACAAATCAAAGTTTTTTCCCTCCACAAAGTAACCGCCCCCATTCCCGACGCTTCTGCATATCTGTCCCTCATATATCTCTCGTCGGTTTACTGTAAATTCTCCCGTAAGAACCTCCTTTTTTTTTTTTAAAAGCCGGCAATGCGTTTGAAGATTTTGCCCTACCTGAAACAATTTTTCAATTTTCAATTTCTACCTTGTCCCTACGATCACCAACTTCTTACTGAAAAGATGTCGTTGCCGCTCACATGAAAAACTAGTGGAAACACGCACAAAAAAATCTCAAAACACAAACAAAAAACAAAACAAAAACAAAACAAAAACAAAACAAGAACAAAAACTCAAAGCAAAGACAAGAACAACAAGAACACAATGTACACACATTACAAAAGAACGGACGCATCTCTCCTCTCACTTTTTGTTTTCTTTCTTTGTTTTTACCTCTTCATCGTGTCAACGTGTGATATCCGAAATACCTCCAAAGAACGTCGTCATTCTTTTGTGTTTTGCTTTTTCTGCGGGCGTGGGCTTCAGCATCAAACGTCATCATCATCATGGGTATCATCATCAAAGTGTGCGGACACGCATCCATACAACATATCCCTGAGGAAACAAAAGAGAGGGATTGCATTCACACGCTGCACGTATGATGATCTCTGGGCCCACTTTTCATCTCTGGGCCCACTTTCTGATATGATGCGTGCAAAAACAAAAAAAAGGATCAAATCGTTTTTCTACTTTTGCTTTCCCCCGCCTCCCATCACTCCATCACCGCTTCCTCCCCACCAATCTTTCCTTCCTCGCGTGTTTAGTATCTCAAAAAAGAAATAAATGTGTGTACATTTTTTGTGAGATGTAGGTAGCACATTTTAGCGAAACAAGAGATGAGCCAGTCGGGAAAGCGTTGTCAACACAAAACTCCTTTCGACGAAGTGACACATGCACTTGCACATCTCTTAAGTATTCTTCCCACTGGTCTCCAACACGTTCTGTTTGTCAAACATCAAGACATACGAGAGAATCAATATAACACACATCAATTAATTGAGGCTACTCGTCGACGACCACACGCTATTTTCTCCTGCGACACACCAAAATGTGTAACGTTACCACCTCACCGCCGCTGTTGAATGCATTCGCCGGAATTTTCCCCGTCATGAGCTATCTCCACGTCCCAGCGAAGATGAGCCGCCCATTGTGGTTGATGATGGGCACGTGCTTCTTGGTGGATACCAGTGTTATTCCCACAACATCGTGGGCGAGGAAGTCTCCGTTTGTGTTCCTCACGTCGTCTCACACCTTTTTACCTTGGCAATGGATGCCGGATCCAAGCGCCCTTAAAATCCCCGAGGACTATCGGAAAGCGCGGTACATCACCGGGCGTCTGATGATGGCGGACACCAGCAGTGGCCGTGCGGTTGCGACACACACGTACACAGTGTCGCCACTGAGGTTTCATCCAACGCTGGATGTTTGTGCGTTGAGCATGAGTGGGGCGGAGAGCGACGCGTTTCGCACGTTGCTGAAGCAACGCCAACAGGAAAAATATTTTACGCTGTCGCCAAGCGACGCAGCGCAAGGGACCTCGATAGTGGTCAGCGGATATCGCGGTATTGGACGCCTGGGTGAACTTGACACACTTGACGCCTCAGTTCTGTCTAAGTTGTCGAAGGAGGATCAAGCCTCATTGCTTGCGGAGCTTCAGAATGTGGAGGGGAAACAAGAGTTCAATGCGTGTGGTCTGCGCGTTGCTCGGAAGGGTGTGGCGGTGACGACGCATGGATTGTGCTACAACGGCATGTCTGGAGCACCTGCACAGCTCTCGTCCCTCGACGCCACAAACGGCATTGAACGAAGGGGCGTCTGCGATGGAGTATTGTATGGCTACGCACATCAGCATGAGAAGGAGGATGCGTACCCAGTGGAGGAACGTGGATACATCGGGTACGTCCCGTCCACCGCGATACTGGATTGGCTGAGGGAGGGCTGACTTGGCGTATGATGGGTTACACTTTCGTGGTTGTCCATTGTTGCTACTTTTGACAACTCTGTGCCGCTGTCCGATCTTTACCATCAATCACTTGTGCTTCTTGGAAATTAAGAAACTGAGATTCTTCGTCTCTTCTTCTTGAATCTTCTTCATTGTTACTCGGCTCGCGTCACGTAATAGGTTCGAAATACGAAATAAATAATTGCGTAACACCGTCGAGCGGTGCAATCGTTCAAATTTTATCGTTAGGTTAGTGTGTGCGATTATAGCCCACATCCTCTCCAGTTGACGCACGTTCGGTTGAAACGATGAACTTGCCGACCGTTAACGCTGCCCCACCAGCATCCGTACCCACGAGTTTGTTTAGGATCACTGTACAGGGCGTTCATGCACACGCAAAGGACAACCCTACCAGCTGCAGCTGTGTGTAGGCCTTCGAGGCACCAGCAGCGGTTCGACGCTAGGATCGAAGAAATTTATCCCCATGACGTTATGGGACATTGAAGAAGGAGCTGCACCTACCGTGCCGTGGGGGGACGATACAGTTACCTTGACGGTGATGCCTTTCACATCTATCAATTGGGAGCAGGGCAATAGACGCATCATTGACTACATCGAGATGCCTAGTCATGAGAGAATACCTCACGTTGATATCCACGTGTGCAGGGTGACAACGAAGATTGACGATGAATTGAAGAACGCACCAACGTTACACGCTGAGCGGATGGTACTATCGTATGACACAGAAGCGACAACGCATCAGTTATTAGCATTTGATGGGACTGTATCGATGACTATTGAATTGAAATGCATGAGCAACGCTGAGGCGACTGAATGGAGACGTTTGAGCAATGATGAGGCGATGATGTTGCGAGCTGATCTAGATCAACATGCAGCCAATGGAAGTACCTCTTCTGTCCCCACCAAGCCGATCTCGTTAGCAGAGGCTGCTGCCACAATGAGGGCAGGAGCGGCAAAGAGCGTGCACGGAAGCCGTGTGCACCGATTGCTCTCAGCGTGGAATGATGCGTTGACGGCTGGTCGGCAAATGGTAGCGGTGCTGTCTGCTCTTCCGTTCGGCAAACTCTTGTTGAGGCTGCCGTTGGACTATTCTCTACTGTGATGAGATCTAGTGGCGCGGTGCTGGCGCTCGGTGCGGACGTGTGTGGCCAGACAGCACTGCTCCTGCGTGTTTTGACACAACCTCAGGTGCGTAATGTGATCATTGGTGAAGTGTCGATGCATTCGTTACTCGAACGACTGCTAGGCGTCATGGAAGAAACGACTAAAATCCTGGAGGAGTTCAGCAAGTCGAGGACGGTAGCACGGTTATGGAGCGCAGGCAGTCGTCTAGATCTGCTGCAGGAGCAATCAACTGAAATGCACAACATCTTCACCATGCTGCACCAACTGCTGTCGTTCCACGCCCAAACAACGCATGTGCATGATATTCGCAAGATGCTTCAGGTGGTGGGTTCAACGCAGCTGCTGACTGCTGATAGCCTCACTGGGCATTTGCTGCCCCAGCTGGTTGCATCCGTTGATCAGGTGGCGGCAACAACCGATGCTGCGATAGGCGCCGCAAGCGCGAACACAACTTCAGCCGTTGAGAAGATGTGTGCGCATATGATGAAGGATATCACAGAAATGACTTCTCGTCAACTAGAAGCGCAATGTTCGATGCTACAATTATCAACGCGTGATGCGGTGAGCAACGAGGTGCTCAGTGTGGTGTCGGCTGTGTTATCATCGGCGAGTCAATCGACCGTTTCCGTGTTATCGCAATCTATGCGGGATTTGTTAGATGACGTTGTGCATAACGTGCTGCCGTCCATGATGAAGAGTGCAGCATCAACTGGCCTGAAAGAACAATTGGAGGGCGTCGTTGGAAATGCATGGCTGTCTGCGCTGCGGCAGGAAGTCCGTGTCGCATGCACGCAGGTGCACACCCACACGCCGACAGCCCCTGTAAGCGTGCCATTGATTCAGCTTGGGTCACACACACAACCTCAGACACAGTCGCTTCAGCAACGCCTTGATGTTGCATCTACTGCTGCAGCTGAAGTTGTAAAGCGCACAAGTTGGAGCACGAGGGCCTTGAGCTGCAAATTGGTGGCTCGAAACAGATAGTGAATGATGAAGCAGTTAGTGTACGCGCTGCAATTGAAATGACGCACCACTCGCTCAGTGGTAAAATCGCGGTGCTTCACGTGGTGTTGTCTGCTCTGTTTGGTGAGCTGCACCTTCAGCGACGTGTTCTTGAAGATGTACGTGTGAAGCTTGATGACATGTACGAGGTGAACGGTGCCACGTTGAAGAAGCAGACGGATATCACCGAGGTGCTGGATGTACTTCCTGAAAATGTGCGCAGGGCATTCTCTGGCGACATGCAGCGGTTACATCAGCAGCTGCAACGTTGTGGGTCCCGAGCGAAGGACTATGTTAAGCGTCTTGTAGATAATTCGGTGAGCCGCATTGTGAGAGCATATGAAGAGCATCAAGCACTGCAGCGGCGACATCAGAAAGAGACAAAACGTTACTTATCGCAACTGCTGCAGCAACAAAGGCAAATACAGCATGTGCAACACAAAGAACTGAAAGAACAAGGAAGCGTGGTGCTTGGAGCAATGAACCACCGCTTTGACCAAATTGAACGAATGATAAGCATGCTGCAGACCAATCGAAATGGCTATGTCTTGAGGACAGATTGTTTGCTGTACGACCACCAATTTGCAGTGAACTTGATAACGGACCTCGGAATAGGCCACCTTGGGCCGCTCCCACAATTGACGCTTCTGAGCCTTAGCGAGTGCAGCAAGATCACTGATGCTGCGCTGAGGGGTCTTGGCCCCATGCCGCACTTGACGACACTTGGCCTCTACCAATGTTCGTCTGTGACTGACCTCGGAATAGGCCACCTTGGTCCGCTCCCACAGTTGACGCGTCTGGATCTAGGTGATTGCAGGAAGGTCACTGATGCTGCGCTGACGGGCCTTGGCCCCATGCCTCATCTTTGAGGACGTGTAGTATCTGCTGACGCTTCAGAAATTGGAGTGGCCCTTCCCACATGTGTGGCTGGCGGTTGTTCTGAATTTAGAATTGCCACAAAATTTTACGACTTCGGTGGTGCATAAGCGTTGCTGATGCTGGTATAGGCCACCTCGGCCTTCTTTCGGGAATAGGCCATTCGTTCGCTTCCGCAGTTGACGATGCTTGATGTAAGCAAGTGCAGTGATATCACTGATGCTGCGTCGATATGCCTTGGCCGCGCGGCGCAGCTTGAAAATCTGATTTTGAGCAGCTGTCAACGTATCACTGATGCCGGTACTGGTCAACTTGGTCCTTTTCGAGCTGACCTGAGGTGATCTGAACAAAGTTGCTTGTAGTGCAGAAAAGTCCTCTTGTTGTGGTTGGAGTCGTGCCAGTGCGGCGTTGAGGTTGACGTGACGAACAGCGCAGTTCACTATGGTGTCGCTTTTTGAGTTGCTTGAGAGACGACGATGTGCCTTTGAATTTTTGCCCAGTTGATCTTTTTTTTACAAAGTGGAAGCAAACAGAGTGTTTTCTCAGGTTGGGCAAGAATCACCTACGCATCATATATGTGAGCCTCCTTCGCACATCATCCTTCTGATCGCAGCCCCCACCACCACCGTCAACGCTGGCCTCATGTGTGGCTGTGAGCAGCGGTACGGTGCGCTGATGGAACTGTACACTGCCACCAATGGGCCTACAACGTGGATCAATCGAGCTGGGTGGGGGATACGTCGACCCCATGCAGCAGCACTACGGATTGGTACGGCGTGACGTGCAATGGGAGCGACGTGACAGTGATTAATCTTGGCAACAACAGCCTCATCGGGACCCTTCCAGCGTCGATAGGCAATCTGACGGCCCTTCGTATTTTAACTGGCACTACGTCGACCCCATGCAACATGACTGGGGGCTGGTACGGCGTAACGTGCAATGGGAGCGACGTGACAGTGATTAATCTTGGCAACAACAGCCTCATCGGGACCCTGCCAGCGTCTCTGGGCAACTTAACATCTTTGCTTGCGTTTATCGCTTCCTCGAATCGAATCGGAGGCCCTCTCCCAAGTGCGTGGGGGACTGGCCTCACGCAGTTACGAAACGTGTCGCTTGACGGCAACTTATTGACATCCACGTTACCTCCTTCGTGGGGCGGCATGACGTTGCTACAAACCATAAAGATAAACAGCAATCAACTTTCTGGAACACTCCCCGATGGTCGGTCAACGATGACTAGCATGGTATCATTGTACTTGTACTCCAACAGCTTGACCGGGTGAACAGCTGGTCTTCGTGGCTACATGAGCAGGAGCTTCTCATCTACTCCAACGACCTCGCTGGGACGCTGCCGTCGACGTGGTCGCAGTTGTCATCGCTGCAGTTTCTTTATTTGTACAGCAACGCGCTCATTGGCACCATTCCAACCACCTGGTGGACGATGAAGTGGAACGCTTAGTGGAACGCTCCCGGCGTCGTGGGCTTCGATGACCTCTATGACGTACTTTCTGATGCCCGGGAATGCGATCTCCGGGTCGCTGCCAGACAGTTGGAGCACTTGGGTGAATATCCTGTCCCTTCAACTGACACAAAACTCGCTCCACCGGTTCTCTCCCAGCTTCTTGGTCCGCCATGTCGCTGATGCAGTCATTGACAGTAGGTATGAATGCACTGAGCGGGACACTTCCCTCCCAGTTGGCGCAGCATGTCACAACTATCGATCCTTGACCTCAGTTCCAATTCACTCACAGGACAGCTACCAGACTCATGGGGCACAGGGTTTCTCTCCATCCGAACGATCACTTTAAGCGGAAACCAACTTACAGGCACGTTGCCGTCGTCCTGGGGATCTTTCTCTTCGTCTCTTGTCGATCTACGACTCGGCACGAATTCCATCACAGGGTCATTGCCTTCATCGTGGGGCAATTACTCCCTGCTGGCCACGCTGTACCTCCACGACAATAGGCTGACAGGAAGTATTCCAAGCGAGTGGGGCCGCATGCAGTCACTTGTGTCCCTCGCCATGCAACAAAACAATTTGAATGGCACCCTTCCCAGTTCCTTTGAGTCCTACTTAACGGTCCTTAACTTGGCCTCCAACTCCCTGCAAGGGACGTTACCACCATCGTGGAGTCAATTGGTTCGTCTCCAAAGTTGCCCTCATTGTTCCAAATTTCGATGTTCTTTGACTCAAATGCCGTACGTACGTGTCTGAGAGAGTGCGAGCACGCCCCACTAATATTCACAGTCAATTAGTGACGCGCATTGCATTATTTGTGTTCGATAAGAGATGATGAGAACTTCAACCAGTATTATTCGTTCGATGTCTCTCACTTACACACACATAGAAAAGGAACACTGTAGATTACGCGCCATGTATGTGAGCCTCCTTTGCACTTACCTTAGCCTTCTGATCGCAGCCCCCCTCACCACCGTCAACGCTGGCCTCATGTGTGGCTGTGAGCAGCGGTACGGTGTGCTGATGGAACTGTACACTGCCACCAATGGGCCTACAACGTGGGCGAATCGAGCTGGGTGGGGGGATACGTCGACCCCATGCAACATGACTGGGGGCTGGTACGGCGTAACGTGCAATGGGAGCGACGTGACAGTGATTAATCTTGGCAACAACAGCCTCATCGGGACCCTGCCAGCGTCTCTGAGCAACTTAACATCTTTGCTTGCGTTTATCGCTTCCTCGAATCGAATCGGAGGCCCTCTCCCAAGTGCGTGGGGGACTGGCCTCACGCAGTTACGAAACGTGTCGCTTGACGGCAACTTATTGACATCCACGTTACCTCCGTCGTGGGGCGGCATGACATTGCTACAAACCATGAAGTTGAATGACAACCAACTCTCTGGAACACTCCCCGGCGGTTGGTCAACGATGACCAGCATGGTCTCATTGTACTTGTACTCCAACAGACTGACCGGGACGTTACCGAGAAACTGGTCTTCGTGGCTGCATGTGCAGGAGCTTCTCATCTACTCCAACGACCTCGCTGGGACGCTGCCGTCGACGTGGTCGCAGTTGTCATCGCTGCAGTTTCTTTATTTGTACAGCAACTCGCTCAGCGGCACCATCCCAACCACCTGGTGGGCGATGAAGAGGCTCATGGCGATTGTCCTAAGCGTCAACCAGCTCACCGGAAGCATTCCGTCTTCCTGGGGGGAGGGAGGTGCTGGAGTGATGCCGCTGCTCTACTACGTAGATGTCTCTTCCAATCAATTATCCGGCAACGTTCCAGCGTCCTGGGCGAACCTGTCGTCGCTCCAAACAGTTCATTTCTCGACGAACAGCCTCACCGGGACACTACCCGCAGCGTGGGGAGCGTCTCGTAGTGCGTTGACAGTGTTAGATCTTGAGTTCAATCAGCTGACGGGCCCTCTCCCAGATGCATGGGGTCAGATGCGTAGTGTTCAGCAACTTCTGCTGAGCGGCAATCAACTTACTGGGACTCTTCCCGCATCCTACAGCTCGTGGACAGGCGTCAACTACATCCTGATCTCCAACAACAAGCTGAGCGGTTCGCTGCCTGCATCGTGGTCGGTGTTTAGGAATCTTTACCAGCTGGAGCTGAACGGCAACTCCTTGGCGGGTTCATTGCCGTCGTCGTGGTCAGGCATGGTGAACATGATACAGATGAAGCTGTACTCCAATTTCATTACCGGCTCCTTGCCCCCAGAGTGGGCCGCCCTTCAAGCATTGCAGGTGCTGTACGTCAATGTCAATGCACTGACCGGCTCTCTTCCCGATGCTTGGAGTACTATGGCGCGACTGAGCGTCTTGTTTGTCAACGAAAACCAACTCTCAGGCACGATCCCAACCTCATGGGCTGGCATGTCCAATTTTGCGGTTGGCTCGTTTAGCACGAATCGGCTGAATGGCACCCTTCCTTCATCCTGGTCTGGAATGCCGAAACTTCAGCAGCTGTCCGTTGGCCAAAATAACCTTTCTGGAACCCTCCCTGTAGAGTGGGGGCAATGCCGTGGCTTGCAGACGTTGTACCTGAATGAAAATACTTTCACAGGGAGTTTGCCTTCGGCATGGAGCGGCATGACGACCCTTCTCCACTTCGCTGCCTACAGTAATCAACTCACCGGCACTCTTCCAGCGAGCTGGTGGTCGATGGTGTCCCTGCAGGATATACAAATAGCGACGAACAGTGTGAGTGGATCGCTTCCAGACTCGTGGTCGTCGATGACGTTACTTACCTCGATTGATGTTAGTAGCAACAGCTTGACGGGTTCCCTACCGTTGTCGTGGTCAAGTCTTGTAAAGTTGAGCTACGTGAACCTCCAGTCCAACGCACTCGTCGGGACGTTACCACCATCGTGGAGTTCGCTGACGCAGCTCGTCACCTTCAAAGTTGGGATGAACACGCTGAGTGGTTCCCTACCGTCATCGTGGACTACCATGACCTTGCTCCAGACCCTCGGTGTGCAAGTGAATGGAATGAGCGGCACGTTTCCAGCTTCGA
>CYKH01001762.1:0-12257 GCA_001460835.1 Bodo saltans
CAACTTTGATGGAGCGGCATTTCATTTGTTTGACTTTGCGCAGGATGACTTTGACGTCATGTCTATTCCACCACCACCACCGTGGCCCTCATCACAGGAGCCCGATGCAGGTCCCCAGGAGCAGCGAAGAAAAACGGCATTCAACCTTGACGGTGACGTTGACGTAAGCGACCTCATTTTCAACGATGAATCTATTATGCTCTGGGGTGATGATGACGACGACAATGACATATCGCGTGGTGGTGGTGGTGGTGGTGACGCAGCCTCTCAAGTACCTCCTCTCCCGTTTGAGTATTCGATCGATATTGATCAGGTATCATTTGATGAATTCTTTGACGAACGGAGCTTTGCAACCTTTCCGCGCCGCAGCTCCCACTTCAAAGGCGGCGATACTCTCCCTCCTCCTTCTCTTGCGTATGCAACGATACACCAAAACGCTGCAGAAGAGACATCAGCAATCCGCCCGTTTGGCCGTGATTATCGATCATCATCGTCACACTCGTCTGGCAAAGACGACGACAGCGATGACATAGTGTCACTTGTTCTGAAAGCGAATCTTCTACCGCAAGTGGAGATGCAGCGAAACGCGACGACCTCATTTTCCTGGAAGATGCGTAACGAGCTGTTGTTTTCACGCGACATTCCAATCTTTGAGGATTCTGAGGAGGCACCATTTATGGAGGAGGGCACTACTGTTGTGCGCGTACAAGGACCAACCCCTGAATCATCCCCAGGACAAGCTCCTTTGGGAATGTCGAGGAGGAATCACCCTGAGGAGCACCTCCGGTCGTTACTGACTGCTGAGGAACTCCGCGAGTTATCTGACGATCTTGACGAGCTCCTCTCCCGGCACATATCCACAACTGTGACACCCCGCGTGGCTGTGGACACTTTTATGGAATCCAATGCTCGAATGGGATCCTCCCACGTTTTCTATTCAGACGGCAGCATGATTGCCAACGAGTCTGCACCTCTTCCATTTTCTACTGCACAAGAGTTGCAACAATTACTTGGAGGATCCATTGATGTACTTGAAAGTGATGTCTTTGGGGATGAAGGGGACCTCGTGTTTGCACTTTCAGATGGCCCTGGAGACGTCGATGTCAACCGAAGACTGGACGAATCCATTAGCATCGGTACGTGCACTACGACTCCGGGAACAACTGCGCGGCGGCGATCGTCGGCACAAGTCCTGAACGCACTTCCGCTGTTGCGAAGCAGCAGCCTCAGACGGCGAGGAAGAAGAGAAAGCGGTGGTGACAATTCACAGCCGTCATCAATGACCGATACCCGCAGAGGAACATCCCTTCACGTCGATAACCACGACGTCGTTGAACGACAATTGGTGAAGGCACTTGTTGCCTTGCACGCTACGTATCTCTTGACCCCAAGACTGTTAAGTGCAGTGATGGCTGATGAAGAGAGGCACGCCAACAACAACAACAGCAACGACAGTAGGGAAGTCGCCGAGGCATCACTTTCACAGGTCGCACTCACGCAGCGACTACAGCGACATCTTACAGGCATCATGGATCTTGAAGCCCAGGCAATGCACTTGTTGGTTCAGATGGAGTCGCTCCGTCGCCGCAGCAAGTAGCAAACCAAGAAAACGATTGTTTTTATTTCTCCCCCCTCTGCCATGAATACTCCCCCCACCCATTAACCCTCATTTAACTCTTCATCTCGCGCGTGCAACCCAAAGGGGAAAAAAAAATGATCTTTGAATATCAATGAGAAGGCTCCGGAAAAAATCAAAAAAAAAAGCCGAAAGCGAGTGCAAACTGTGAGCGTCAAGAAAATGAAAGTACGTAAACTGTCAACATCAAGAAAAGAGTCCAGCAAGGATTTTTTAGACAATGACGATATTTTTTCTTTTGCTGTGGAACGAACTGTAACCCCCAATTTTTACAACGTCGCGGCTCATGTTGCCGATGGTCCCTTTTTTCGAATGAATAGATGATGATGTGTGTGCTACACGAGAAGCAGCAAGAAGAGAGCAAAAAAGCTTTCCTAGATGATACACCACTGCGACTACATAGTTTCGGTTTCGTTTGCGACTTTTTTTTTGGGAGAAGAAAAATGTTTTCGAAGTGGACTTAGTGCCTTAAAAACTGTTTTAAAAGTTCAGTTCCCTTATTTTCCCTCAGCTATTTTCCATACTTTTAGTCCTACGTCAGAAGCTGGCAAACTTTCTATGAATGCTACGACTTCTCCCTTGTTGTACGTTGTTTACAATCTTTTGCTTTCAGTTTCAGTATTTCCCTGCCCCGTCTAAGGTATTTTTCAACAAGCGTTCTGATTTGTTGTGTGTCTTGCCCTTTGCAAAAAAAAAAAAGAGTTTGTAAAAGAGTTTGTTTCTAACCCCACAGTCGTTGTGTCTTTTGTTGCTTGTGGCTGCAGTTAGAGAAAGGGTAGGAGTTGCACATTTAGTAAAATTCTTCTTGCGGAGAGAAGAGAGAGAGCATCAAGGCATTGGTGTCCTCTCATCTTGTAGATCTGTAGACACCACTTTTCCTCCTCCCACTCAAAAGCTTTCGATCGGTAGTATACTGCACCACAGCGAAATGCAACAAGCACATCGACGCACGATGAGAAGACTCCGGCCGATAGTTCCCGTCGCCCTCGTGCTCATGGCCGCGCTGCTACAAATTTTGTTTCTCGAAGGTGCCAATGCGGTATCAGTTTCATGCCCAGTAAACGGCACCACCACATTGACAGTGAGTACTGTCGGTGCTGATTTCACCTTGAGCGGATGTGCTGTCCCCACACTGGTGGTCACCATACAAGCAGCGAACTCCTTTACCCTCATATCGTCCATCATCCAAGGACTTGTGTTTGCAAGCTCGGCGTCGACCACATACTGGGGAAGCTCTGGGTTCTCACTGAATTTACAGAGCTCAACGATTTCGTCAAGTGCAAATCATCTCATTGCATTCCAATCGCCCTTGCTCACAGCGAGCATTTCGTGCTCGTCTGGCGCAATTCTCAGCGTCGGTGGTACATTTTCAGCAATTTCAGCAATTGGCCAGGCTCAAATCGTCACAATGAACTTAGCCTCCTGCTTCATCACCTCAGCATCTGCGCCTGCCATTTATTTTCAAGGGGGCTTATTCGGCGCGGATAATAGAATCACATTGTCAGGCATGACCATCTCCTCTTCCGGTAGCAGCGCGTTTGCCACCCAGACTGGTCCTTTTAGCACCGTACTGTCCATTAGTGGCGGTGGTTCATTCTCACTCTTCGGGGCCTTTCTCAGCGTCCCGTCTAGCATTGTTGGCCTTACGATGATAGCAGCCGCGTCCACCTCGACCGTAAGCCTCGGGGGTGGCCTTATTAGCTGCGTGGGCACCACCACGTCATCGTCTATTAGTATCAGTGGAGCATCAGGGGTCACGTGGACCGGACCAACGGCAGGACCACTGATCTCAATGGGAGGGGCCACCACTAATGTTGCCATTTCTATTGGAGGCACCTTGACTATTGCAGCCCAACAAGTGGCTCAAGTTAACGCAACATCTGTTGCATTTAGCACAACCCTCATTGGCGTGAGTTTATCCACAGCATCCAACACTGCGCCTGCCTTGCTCATTGGCAACACGGGAAGTGTTGGCCAAAGTGTGAGCATCACCTCTCAAGGTTGTACCTTCAATCTTCAGCAAAACTTTATCGAGACCCGTGGAACAGTAGATGTTCTTCGCATCTCAATGACAAGCATGTCCATCACGACTGCGTTATCGACGACAGCAAAATTTACAGGTGATGTTGGGAATGCAATCATTTCCATCACTTCTAGTACGATCAAATCGTCGACCCTTGACGCTATTCTGTTTATGTCCCCTGCGACGGACTTTGTGACCATTTCTGTGACGTCGTCGACCATCACAGCAACTCGTCACTTTGTGTACGCCTTTGGTGGCCTCCTTTCCAACGGAAACAATATTATCATTGCATCGAGCAGTATTACCTCCACAGGAGGGTACTTTGGACTATTTCCAGTGGCGCAATCACAACAAAATGTTCAAATAACGTCTTCTACTATTGTGGGAAGTGCAGGGTTCATCTCCTTCACAGCGTCAGTAGGTCTTTTCACTGCGACGCTCCAGTCCTCCTCGGTGACATGTGGCGCTGCAGGAGGTAGTTGCTTTTCGATGTCTACCATCGTGACATCCTTTTCTGCAGTGTTCCAGAAGTCGACCTCAGCCTCAGTGGCAACGACGATACTCTGCAACTCTGCTTCGGTTGGATCCGTCATGGCGTTCAACGGCGCCGCCGCAGCAGTCACGATTCTCGCCACCGATGCTTCGTCAATCCAGTCGACTGCATCCACCGCCACAAATGCGTTGATTTCCTCCACAGCAACGATTCAGTCGCTACAAATTTCGATAGTTGGTGCCTCGTCAGTCACATCAACGTTGAGTGATATTGTGAATGTGTTTGGCTCCAGTGTCACCATCACCACCAACGGCGCTACGATCTCGACTGGCGGAGTTCTCGCAAACGGAAACATTTGGAAACTGCTTGGTACGTCAGGTATTTTATTGAACCTTGTTGCGACGCAGTCGACCTTCTCCGGAGCCGGGAAATTTCTCCATGTTGATCAGGCGGGTCTTTCCGGCACCTCTGTGTACTCACAAGTGTCTTCTATCACCAGTATTAGCAGTGCAGCAATTTACTTTGGTTCGCTCAACTCAGGTTCCCTCGTTGTACTTGGTGGCATTGTCACCGGCGTCAACATCTTGTCCATCGCTGGGGCCGCTACATTTACCACTCAGTCGTACCTCGCCGTCTCAGCAACGGCAACCGGCAGCTGCGTGTCCATCGGCGGGACGCTCACTGGTCCGTTGGATGGCCTCGACGCAACGTTGACTTGTGGAGGGACGGATGGAAATATTGAGTTGTCCCTCGCTGCTGGTAGTACCCACGCCGTGACGATGAGCTGGCAGAATGTGGCAATCACAAGCTCCTCTCCTGCTGTTGCGGGTATTTACATTGTCGGCCCAGTGACGTCGCTCAGCTTGGGGATGTACCTGTGCACAAATACCCTCACTGGGCCGTTCATGTCACTCGCTGGTGACACGACGTCGCTCATTGTGAGCGCCTTGTCGACTTCCATCACGTCTGCGGCAGGTGGTTTTATTAGCACGACAGGAAACATCATCACAACATTTCAAGTCTCCATTTCCAGCTGCCAATTCACACTAGCGCAGCCTGTTGCGAGTGTTGGAGGCACCATATTCGGTTCGTCCAACTATATCTACACCACAGCAAACACCATCAGTGTAATTGCTGCTGCCGTGTATGTCCTTGCTGGTGCTCAGAATCTGGTGCAGACCACGACCTCGTCTTCCATCAGCTCGATTGGCTTCGCAACGCTCGGTGCCGCCACCAACGTGAGCCTTTCGTTGACCACCACCAAGTTTGCGTTGTCCACCGGATCAATGCTTAGCATCACCGCAGCATCATCCCTTGTAGGCCTATCCTGTGTACCGTCGTCGACAGGAATCACTGCGGCGTCGTTTGTATCGGTGGTGGGATCCGCTGGGTTGGTGACGCTCCTCACGACGACCCTTGTGTCTGCCACGCCCCTCTCCCTCACCGGCACCTATGCTATTGTAACGGACGCACTGTCAACTGTGCGAGGATCCTCTTTTACATTTACGAGCTGCAACATTCAGACGGCTGGTGGGCTGTTTTCTGCAACTGGGAATGTTGGCACTTCATCAATCGCAGTCACAAGCTCCACCGTAACGGGCGCCGCGAATACGGCTGTCAATACGTACGCAACTGTTTATGCTGCTACAGGAACAATATCGACGCTAGGGGCGAGCTTTGTGAGCACATGCATCAAGGGTTCTACAAGTCTCATTGCTGCATCGACCAACGCAGGGCTGAATGGCCTTACTGCAAACTTTACATCGTGTGCCATCTCATTGACTGCGTCTGGGTCAACATCATCCATCATGGGCGTGGTCGCCCTAGCAAGCGCAGTCGTGAGCTCCGTTGTGTCAGTCACGCTCACCAGCTCCACCATCACCGTCACGGACGGAGGGACTACCTTCACCGCATCGAGCATGCAGTGGTCACTGTTATACGTCACTGGAGGGAATTATCAAAACGTGGCGTTGCGTAGTATCGGTTGCACCTTCACGGCATCGTATTCGGCTGTGAACTCGAACGTCTATGTCGGTGGTATGGTTGTGTCCAACACTGCAACCATCACCGGCAGCAACAATGCACTGGAACTGACCAACACACTGTTCAGTACCGCGTCGTATCGTCGTGCAGTGATTCTTGCCAATACTGGGACGTCCATTTTTGGTTTTGCCATCACAGTGCAATGTTTGAACTGGGCTGCCACCACTACCACAACCTTCGCCAACCTTGCAGGGCCAGCGTCCAACATTCGATTCACCATCAAATCCGTTGCATTGTGGAAAACATCTTCCACCGCGTTTATCAACATTGGTGACGCGACGTCCACGGCGGTGTTTATGGAGATCTACGACTCCAAAATATTTGCCCAAAACCTCATTCAATATCTGAATGGCAACAGTGTGACGGCGGTGACGGTGGCGTGCGCATGGTACGGTAATTTCCCCATGACTGCTGGCTCCTTCGGCACTGATATTCAAGGGAAAGTGGTATCGTCCTCTGCGTGCATTCCTTCGGAACACGCGCAATGCTGGGGGACCAAGTCCGGCTCGAGATCAGCGAGCCCCTCACGAACCTTCGACGCGTCCAACAGCACCTCGCCGTCTCTCACCTTCGAGCAGTCTAAATCGGCGACCATGAATACGTCATCGTCCGATACCGCCAGCTCATCAAACTCAATGACTTATTCCTCCTCGACGTCGATGTCACAATCGTTGACCTATTCAAGTACTGAGGAGTCAACTCCGTCAGAGACAACGTCAACGTCTCTTTCCGTGAGCGCCTCTGTGTCGCTTACCGCCACGCCGTCGGATGAAATCACCGCGTCGCTTTCCAGTAACCAATCTCATTCCCTGTCCGTCACAATGTCCAACGAAGCATCGAGATCCGCGTCGATGACAGCCTCTCAAAGCGACTCAAAAATGCCGTCATTCAGCCCATCCATCTCAGAATCCTCAGATGTCACACTTTCTGCCTCTCCGTCATTGAGCAAGGAGATGTCAGCCTCCTACCGATCGCAGTCGCCGACCTTTTCCGTTTCCACCTCGCAATCCGTCAGTGTCTCTCCCACATTCTCCATCACGTCGTCTGTTTCATTGTCGGATAGTGCCAGCGCAGATCCCCCAACCGCATCACGGTCAAGCTCCTACAGCATGTCCAGTACATACTCCAATAGCGTCACAGAATCGCAGAGCATGACGTTATCTCGGTCTGTGGGAACGCTGTCGGCGTCAGACAGCGAAATGCTCAGTGATACGCGGCGTTCCACTAGCATGTCGAGCAGTGTGACCCCGTCGGCCAGCGTGACCCTGTCCCAGTCTCCTGAGCCATCGGACTCCGTCACCCCGTCGTCCACGCCAACTCTTACACAAACGCCAACCCTCACGTATTCCGAAAGTCTTACGCAGGACCCAGCCACGGCGACCCCAACACCAACCATGTCACCTAGTGAAACAACATCACAGACACCAGATCCTCCGTCCGCTTCCTTGACGCCATCGAATACGCCGTCTGCAACCTCGTCGGTGACCCCTACCCCGTCGGATTCACAGCTTGGAAAGTCCCAGTCAGAGACAGGCTCGGTCTCAAACTCCAACATTTCCTCACGGTCACTCACGCCGACCAACTCGATCACCGACTCCCCTGATCGCAGCACCTCCCCATCGTACTCACAAACCCCCACCGTCTCAGTGGAGCTGTCAAATAACACCCACATGCTGTCGCGAAGTTCCTCATGGACGACGAGCGTCACCGTGTCCCCGTCATCTACAGAGGAAGTCAGCAGATCGGTGTCCTTATCCCAATCGATCTCCGCCTCGCCAACGGACTCCAACCTGCCGACCACGACGAACACGCTGATATCGGAAAGAGAGTCCCGCTCTCCCTCATTATCACAGGAAGTGAAGTCGCACACGCAGTCAGACACACCGTCGTACAGATCTATCACGAGCGACCCGTCAAGGTCCTTTTCGGGATCCATCACCATCTCGAAAGTATCTTTGACGGAAGAGCTGTCGTTTGAGAAGTCTGAGAGTCGATCAAGCTCCATGTCAGCCGAGTACAAATCCAAGTCCGTGAGTGCACCTACACCGACCTCTTCAGCGACAGTAAGCGAGAGTAAGCGATCAGCGTCAAGTGCTCGATCACAGACGGAAACCATCGTGCGCAAGTCTAAAACGGCTGCCAAGACCACCACGCTGACAGTCAACAACTTCACTGAAACCATTTCCAATTCATCATCCCCCTCTCCTTCCATTGACCGCATCAGTGTCAGCACACTCGCAACGGTCACGCACGAACGTCGCTCACGAACTGTGACCGTATCGAACGAAGACTCATTGACAGCGGACTCACAGACGTACACACGAGAAATGACAATCGAAGTGTCGAAAACGATGACTGCAAACTCCCCAAGCGTTACGATGTCGATGAGATTCTCCGACTCGCGTGAGAAGAAGCCCACATCGACGAAAGAGCGTCCCAGTACCACCGTCACCGGCACAACTACCATTGACGACACCAAAACGGTCACCCGACCCTCCCAAAGTATCTCCCGTACAGTAGGGACGGTATCGGCCTCTTCCACTGCAGATCTTACCATCACAAACACAGAAGAGTTGACCGCCACGGAAAGCGTCTCAAGCAGCATCACCGCGTCGGTGGCAGGGACCGGGTCCACCCCAGCCCACTCATCCTCGGTCACTGCAACCCTCTCCCCGACAGATTTGAAAAATCGGCCAAATAATGGCGGTGGCAACAACAACGGTGGTGGTGGAAATAACAACAATCCACCCCAGGTGCTCATCTCCGTCACCGTCACAGAAACAGAAACCATCACACAATCAGATGAATCGTCCAGATCCCCCACTGTCACTTTAACAGAAACCCCGTGGGACATTGCCCTTCACCTTGGCGCCCTCCGTCTCTCCGATTATTCCCTCATTGTGGCCTCTGATTGCTTCAAAGGGACCATGGGCATTCTCATTCCTGTCTACGGCGTGATTGTTGTCATTGTACTTCTTCAGAAGTTTCTGATCACGACGGAAGTGAAACCAGACGATGACGCTCTCCGTGTTCGCCCTATTCGGTGCTTCGCGGCGAATCATATGTATCTTGGAGGGCTTATTATCCCTTGTCATAACCGTTGCGTGGTGGTGCACGGCGTGGAGTGTGCAACACACGTGACGATCATTGCGTGCCTTTTTGCATTGATGTACTATGTGTTTAATCCCCCGGACGGTAATATGCGGATTGTGGTCGGTGCTGCTGCTACTATCGCCGCAGGATGTATTCGTGCGGGAACGTCGCGAATCGGTTGGAATTACTTTGGGAAGAAAGCACCACTTATTCAGGACGAGTCAGCCTTGCAACAAATGCAAGATGATGACGGTGATGATGATGAAGTTGATGACGGCAGTGAAGGTAGGACGAAGAAGACTTCTCGCAAGGTCCCGAAAACGTCAGCTGAGAAGTATGACGTGGCGATTGTCGACTTTGGGGACGACTTTTCTTCTGCAGACGGCGGCAACTCACCCAAAAGTAGCAAACGAAACAAAATCAATCGAAATAAAAATATCGCAACGGATGATTCTGATAGCATCCCGTCATCCTCTGCCCCAACCCGATTTCCTTCTGCACCGAAGCCTGGGCGTGGCAGTCAGAATGACCGTGACGACCCTCGCTCCCTCTGGGAAGACGAGGAGGATGATGATCACCAGGGTGGTGCAGCTGGATACTTTGACGACATTGATGTGCATTCGTTGTACGATATCGATCAGCGTAGCAAGCGGCAAGAGATTGCATCATTGCGTGACCAAGAGGCCTTGGATATGATCTCCCTCCCAGCCTCCTTGTTTGGCTCGCAGCATCAGTCTCATCGAGGAGGTGGCCGCACATCTCAACGAGGGGGAGGTGCATCCACGTTTGGAGAGATAGAAGACATTGATCTCTCTGTGGCGAGTACGACGTCAAGACGCAGCAAAACCAACAAACAATCCAGCAACAGCAATACTGCACCATCTCCAACAGGCGGCGGTGCCCCAATGCGTCGACACTCCACGTGGATGATGCAGCCAATGGCCGCACAAGAAGAGGAGGTTCCTAGCATAGACTCGGACAACTCCTCGATCGACATCGACGAAATCCTCTCCCTTGCGCAGTTTGGCGGTGGTGCCACAAACGGCTCTGGAAAGAAATTAACCTCCACGCAAGGATCCTCGTCCCCAAACAACAGTAGTACTAACAACAGAAAGAAGCATGTCGTTGGTTGGACTGCTGGTGGTGGAAAGGACATCGATAGCTTCGGGGGCGATGGAATACCCGATGTGGAATCGATCGACATGGATTTTGTAGAAACGGGAAGAAGGTTCGGCGCGGACAATGATGAGCCTCCACTCCCAGTGATGATCTCCTCGGCGTCGCCTGGAGAGACGCCGGCGGGAGAGAAACTGAACGACTATCGTCCGTTTTATCTAGTCAACGCCTTGTTCCTCATTGCAGCGGTGATTGGGACCTTCCTGCTTGTGTCAGAAATGGCCCGTCAACTGCAGTGTTCCAATTTCTCCACATCGCTAGCATTGGCGGTGTTTGTGTTCGACTTGACTGCTGTGCAAACTGTGTACTCGCTGCTCGTGATGTGGTCACTGTGGAACAATCGTAGCAAACATGAATGCGAACATGTGTGGCAGCTACACCCTCGGTAGAACGTGAGAGTTGGGGGTTTTGGTTGCTCGGCGCGGAAGAGGCTTCATGAGCTTTGCGGCACAAACGGTAGAGATGCTGCTGGGTCACACTCGTAAACGTCGATCAACAAGAAAATTGCCTGGAGATTCTCTCTGGAGTTATCCATCCCCTCTCACAGCATTTCTCTCTCTTCCCTCCGCTGTTGTGGATCAATTACCAAAGAAGAGCACTTCATCATTGTACAGACAGCGTAGGCCGCTGTCACAGATGATGTGGTCCCTTTTTCTTTATTTCCACTTTATCTGTTCATTGTTGTCAAACTCTCTCTCTCGCTCTCTCTCTCTCTTATTTCACTTCACACTGCAAGTGCCCAGCAGCCATTTCATGTTTCGCATGAAAGGCTTGTCGTTGTTGTACAACCAAGAAAATATTCATGTTTGTGTGGGGCTGACAAAAAACAGAATCGCTGTGGACATTAACTTTTGAATGCTGTTGTTTTTCTGCAGTGCATAGAATAGAAATGTCTGCGCAACTGCCGGAGTACAACAACTTAACACCGCAGTCAAAACACAAGCGACTGTCTTTATCTCCGTCTCCTTCTCGCAGAGAACCCTCCACAGGGATCGTTCATTCTCCTCCAGAAGCACACAGCAGCACCAACGCAAGAAGAGTACGACAACACCGTGGTGGTGGTGACTCTTTGACTCCTACTTTCTTTGCGGATTCCGTGGCGCATGAGGTCTTAAGACTTGAGAATGAAGTGCTCGCTCGACGCAATGCAGAGCTTTCTGCAGCTCTGCAAGCGCGATTCTTCAAAATAACAAGGTCTCCTCATGGTGTCTCAACCGCTCAACACATCAGCGTTGACGCAACATACTCAAAGAAGAAGCGCCTTCACCGTGATCGGGGATCTGCTTCTTCGCACCATGACAACAACAGTTTCACTGTGGCTGAGGCGTTGACTGAAGATGAAGATTGGAACGACCAAACTGCGACCCCTTGTTTGCCATCCAAGCCAAGCGCTTTGAGCCGGGAAGTGAAAGAAACGAGTGTCCCAGAGTCAGAGAAGAGCTTTCATTGCAGTGCCGCACCACCTGTTGCTGCTGCTGCTGCCGGCGTTGCGCCATGCCACCATCACGATATCGCTCCTGCAGCTGCAGGACCATCAACGCCGGATGATGTTGCCACGTTATCTCGTGGACTGCATGACCTCACGCTGCGGGTTTTATTCCTTTGCGCAGAGTGGATGCCATCGTCGTCTGTGGAACTTGCTTCTGTGATCTCAGGTGGAAGCTTCCCGTCCGCAGCAACTGCTGCTGTTGGCGTTGCACCCGCACTAGTGTCATCATCGCCGACAATGTCAGCCGCCCAACGGGAAGCGCTCCATTTCTTTTCGCAGCACGCTCACGCCATCCAAAATCTTG
>CYKH01001763.1:4075-19373 GCA_001460835.1 Bodo saltans
CTTGAGGCAGCGCGAATCCGGCTGCAGCACGAAGCGAAGACGAGCCGCGCTGCGAAAGACGCGCTGGAGACGCTGGAGGGGCGCTCGATCCCGCAGATGGAGACGAAGATTGCAAATCTACGCCGCGAGGTTGTTGCGCAAGATGCACGCATCCAGCGCAGCGTTGCCCCATTCCGTGAGCTGCTGCTGCGACACACGAACGAGCACCGCTACGCCGTTGCTGTGCAGATGATCGCACAGTCAGTGAAAGTGATTGACGCCCTTGTGAGCAGCCAGTCTTTGGCTAACGAGGTGAAGAACGAGTTCTCCGAGTTGCCGAGCAGTAGAGGTTGTGGTACTTCCTCAGTTCAGTCGCAATCCGGCGGTAGTATCGACGTTTTTGCCGCGCCTCTTTCTGTGGCAGGCGAAGAGGGTGTTAGCTGGTTTGTTCGGTCTGCCAAATCTATTGTGCTGGACGGACTTCCCCTCGCCGATGATGACCGAATGCTCGCAACGAAGTCGACAACGGCGAAACAAACGAGAAGTGGTGGGTTTGTTGAGTCGCATGCTCTGCCCTCGGCGGAAATGATTGAGTCGTACTTCCTTGGTGACGGCAACACGTTCTGGGTAGACGATGACAACATTCCTGCTCCGTCGTTTGGTCTGCCACCACCACCAACATCCGCCTATGTGATCAGTCAACCTTCTTTTGATGGTGCGGCGTTTGATTTGTTCGATATTGCTGAAGATGTCGTGGCGGTACTTGAGCTCCCGCAAGGGACAACTGATTATCATCGGAATGCTCAGCCAGAAGTGTGGTCGCCGCAACGAGGGCAAGGTCCTCGAGTTGTTTGGAAGGCAGATTCCCACAGGAATAGTGATGTTGGTGGCGGAGGTCGTCAGCAATCGACTTTTTATGCAGAGGAAGCCACTCTTGACACAGAACTGATCACGTTTGGTAGCTTTATTTCAGATGCCGACGGTGAGAAGGATAATGTGCCGAGCGTACCACAGCTCATATTTGAACATGCTGCCTTGCCGCCACAAGGTGAAACATCTTTGCATTGGGCCTTGGGTGATGACTTTGAGCTAGAATCCGCTGCTTCCATCGATGCAGTCAACTTTGGTCAGTCGGTTGGCCGTGTCCGCTTGCATCAACCGCACCGGGCACTGTCGCCACCTGAGCTGAGTGATGCTTCCGACGACATGGATGACTGGCTTTTGCGTCACTTGCCAACGCACGGCATTGGTCTGAGTTTTCGTGACATGCTTAGCGGCTCAGACCGCGATAACAGCAGGCTGCAAGCTTCCTCTTCGCTCCCTCTGCCCTTCTCTGCAGAGGAACTTCAGCAGCTTCTGACAGGGACGATGGACCTTCACGCTTTGTTTGGGGATGATGACGACTTGGTGTTCTCGCCACCACAACAGAGTGCGGAACACAGCGAGACACAGCTCCTTATGACTGTGCCGGGACCAAAGGCGGGACATCGAAGGTCCACCACGCTGAACGCAGTGGGTGTTAGTCTCTAGGGAAGCGAAAGTTTGCTGACGGCACTAGCCGATGGAGGTGTGAAAACATCCCTAGCTCTACACTAACTTGCTTCTAACGTTTTCCGAGAAACACGAGACGTTCGTTGTATAGATAACTGCGGCGCGGAAAAACGTAGCCAGAAACGCCTAGTAGTGTTTGAGACCCGTCGCTTTGATTCCCGGCTTGAGCAACATTCCTTACCCTCTGACCTATCGAAGCGACTTGAGCGACATTTAAGTGGCATTATGGAGCTGGAGGCCCACGCAATGCGTCTGCTAGTACACTTGAAATTCATTAGCAAATAAAAGAAGGTCCAAGCTTGCTTTTCCACACCAGAGAAAGTAAGCCGTGTGAATTGATAGTGAAATCTACAATCCGGTACAATTCGTGTCATTCTTCTTGAAGCAATGCTCAATGACGTGGTGGCCTGTGAGCTTTCGTTTACGGACGCACACTGAGAAGCGTACCCGTGGTGGGAAACGGTGGTGAGAACGAAACGGCTGCCGGTTGATCTAGACGCCAGCACCGCGCTGATTGTCCACCGTGTTATTTGTCTTAGTTAATGCTCGCCCCCAATCAGATAGCAATATTTCGAGATTGGTTGTTTTGCTGTCATTCTTTGCTCACCCCAACACAGCCAATGTGTCACAACCAGAGTTGACAGATTTTTTTCAAACACAGAAGAAGACCCCCTGTCTCACGAAGTAGGTCACCTTAACTTCACGATGCTTTGCGATGCCAAAACTATCAGAAGCAGGTCGTATTCCAATCTTTTCGTTGTCATTCTGCGGAAGGCATCTTTATCTCAAACGCTGATGTCACTGTCCAACTTGGCTGTGAACAACATGTTCCAGCCATCGTCAAACGCCTCAATGCGCGGCTTGTACAAAATCAATGGTGTAGTCACAGGCAATACCATTCACCTGTCGTGTGTGACGCACACTTTCGTCGCATCGAACGATATTCTGCTGAGTAGTCCTTCCACCGCGTACCGCATCTCAAAATTGATGTTTACGGGTTGCCTTATCCGCACTACATCGCCAACCACTGTCACGTCGCTTCTCTACCCAGATTTTAACGTCGTTACCTTATCCATCTCGATTGTTGGTTCAACGCTGGATTTTCCGACATTGCTTACGCCAAGCATTGCCGGTTTGTTGCGAGCATTTTTGTGCAGTGCTTGTACATTGGTGCTATAGCAGCAACCAACCTGCGAACGCTATTTCATCGTTCGATGCCGTATTCACCGCCAAGATAACAGCTTGGCGCCGCACCTCCCGCTGCCTGCGGGAGAGTGTGCGTCCCTGCACGACGAATGACTCACTCGTTGTCACTCAGTTTTTGAACCAGAGCACCAACTTGTGTACGATGCCGGGCTTTCCTCCATCATGAAAACGTATGGCAGCATCACATTCTTCAACGGATCGTCCCTTGCTGCGTTGTTCACCCGTACCGGCACAAACCTGTGATCCTCAAGGCTGGATCTTCTGTGACAACAGTGACATCGTTGACCTTCGTTACAGTTGAGAGTGGCGCTAACGTCACGACGTTGGTGTGCACTGGCATTGTAGAAGGGTTCGTGAACTCCATTACGATGACAGCATTTGGACATCTTACCATCGCCAACGGCGCGGTGGTGAGCACCATCGTCAACATCAGCGGACGTGCAGCAGCAGCAGCAGCAGCAACAGTGGTGGGCTCCATCTTGCTTTCCGGGCTTAGTCCCTCCGTGATTTTGACCAACCTTTCTGTTGTCATTGGAGGCCCCTAAGTCACCATGGGAGCGATCATAGCTCCTACCAACGCAGTGCGTTCATCGACGATGACTGTATCGCAATCTTGTCCTCACCCCTTTGCTACCTGTCCGTTGTGTGCTCGTTTTTTCCCCCATTTTCTTCTTCTTTGATTTGATCTTGCGTCGTCAACGTTGCTGACACACACGCAGTGCGGGCGTGTCAGCAACGTTGCCATCAACCTTTTTCGCCAGAGAGTACTTCTTGCACGATCAGGCTAATTTTTTTTTAAAAGAAAAAACACTTCATCGACACACGCACATTGACACACATTTTCCCCCTTCCCCTTCCCTCCCGTCACTCAAACCCTAATTTCGATTACGATCATTGTTCTCCTGTTGAACTTATCGAAACTCTGATGGTTGCTCAATGCAATACGTACACACCGTCCGAAGAAAACAGACTCGTCAATTCCCTCGTTGTTTGCTTCTTTCAAAGAGAGAGAGGCCAACCCCCCTCTGCTCTAGTGAAGTTCAAAAAGGCCGAAGACCATCTCGCGGGACAAACACATATCTGTTCAGAAGCATATCTGTCGAAAAGCAATTTGGCGCTCTGCGAACGCTTTTTAGATGTTCTTTTCTTCTTCGTGCTGGTGTAGTAGTTGCTTCGAACATTGCTGCCAAGCAACTGCCGATCATGCCAACCACCACCCCAACTGCAACAAGAATTGTTACACTCTCGCGGATCATTCCGCGACTTCGTGTCACTCCTCTTGTTCCGGTCTACTTTCTTATTTTAATGAGGAGGCTGCGACGGTGCCCTCGCTAGCATCGCACACACAAGGGAAGTACCCACGTTGCTATCTCTCCGTGAATGCGTTGCTCTGCATATTCCTCATGTTCATCGCGTCCACCACTCAACGTATCCCCACCGCAGCCGCACAAGCATGGTCAGACACTCCTGGTTGTTCCGGGCCATTCAACAACGCCAACGTCTTTTACCGAGTGACCAACTGTGCTCTTGGCAGTACCGATTCGGTCCCTGGTGTCCCCCTCAACGTCATCACTGCTGCAGGACTCTGGCTGCAGGGCGGCACGTACCACAGCATCACGTTCTCCCCTAGCACCATGGACAGTGGATTTGTGCTGACAACTTCAAGTTCTGTCGTTTTCTCCCAGAAGGAAAATTATGCCGATTTTTTCAGCCTTCCCGCATCGATCACCAACTGGTTGATCACGCTGGAGTCGTTGACGGTTCCATTGGAGTCAACAACCACACAGCGCTCCATCATTCGATTCGGTGGAAGTGTGATATCGTCCACCATCGTTATCTCGTCCGTGTCGTTTACTGTTGTGGAAACGAACTCAAGATTTCTCTTTATTGTTGGCCCTGTCCAAGGTCTCGATATTACCATCGACGCGTACTCCACCATAGACACGATGTTTCATTCGATCATGGTGATCAATGAAGTGGTAGGTCTGAGCCTCCAGGTTTTAGGTGGCTCCACGTGGTCAAGCCAACTGTCGCTGATTTGTTTTAACAACAAGGTCACTAAGTTTACGGCGACACTTACTGGCAACACAGGAGCGCAAACCGCAATTAGCGTGCCGAAGCAACATTTTTTCTTCGCACAAAGCGCTGTCGGTATCACTGTCTCTGCTGTGGGAACGAACATTGCTCACACTGAGCCTCTTTCTCCTGCAACATTGTCAGCCATAGAAGACTACAGTCTTCTCTACTTTGCAGGCATCGGTTCTGGTGTCTCGGTGAGCAACATTTACGTGTCGCTGTCTAGCTTTTCCTCCTACCACGTGAGAGTCCTGGTGAAAGTAAACTCTCACACTGGAGATGTGCAGGGTGTGGTTGCTCATGTATCAGACTACGCGATGTCGGATGATTTTGTGTTTTTGATTCTCCGAACTTCTTCGATGAGGGACATCGAACTTCAGACATCCAATGTGGAATTGAATTGCAAATTTGGTTGCGTTCTGCTCGACGGCGGCGTGACAAATGTTTTCGTTGACGTGAAAGATGCGTTTGGTATTATCGAACTTGGACTTGTGCTGGCGGTGAGCATCCTCAATGCAACAATTCAGCTTGCCACACACCCAGACTCCTATTCTCCTACCAACACAGCCACGAATCGCGGGACGCGCATTGACACGCTTGTCAACGTGGGCGTTTCTTTGATTGATGCAAGAATTGCGATGAGTGGGCCAGGAATCGAGTTATGCGGAAGTGATGGTGGCTACGCGGGACTTATCTCGACTCAATCGAACGCGCATATCATCAGCTCCGTCAGTGTTGCGTTCTCCAACGCATACGTGGAAGATTTCCATTTCCCTGTCCATGGTGGCGCATTGCTAAACCTTGACGCGCTGACAGTCAGCGACGTCACGTTCGAGATGTCACATATTCTAGTGGTCTATGTTCCCGACGTCGACTCTCACTCCACAACCTTTTCGTTGACGAATACCGGTAGTGCTTTGGACGCATCTGCCGTCACGAACGTGACCATTCGACTCAACAATGTAGAGTTTGTGGATCAACTGTTCAACTTACTCGATGCCAGACTCGCTCCCTCTTCGTCGGCATTGACTGTGGTGATGACGTCTGTCACATTCCGCACGGTGTGGAATGACAATACCCCACTGATTCAGATTTTAGGTGATGCGTCCAGCATCGGAGTGACGTTGGTGGCGTGTCAATTCGCTATCACTGCGGACTTTACTGATGTAGGACTCGTAGCAAACCATCATCGTCTTATCAATGTAGCCTCATTCAACACTATCGCGTCCAGCGTTGTCGTTTCTGTCTACAAAACGACCTTCACTTGTTGGTCGCCCTGCACTGTTGTCACCGCAGAGGGGGAGTTCTCCCAATCACAACTTCGTGTGGAATCTACTACCCTGGTGAACGCCCCGTTTGCAACAGCACCAGCCTCAATCATGAACTTCGTGACGGGGACCATCATGCCTGCCGTCGTTCCGCTCACCTTCATTGGCAGCGCGATCAAGCTGATTGACGTTTCGTTTGGTGGAGACGGGATGCAGAGTGCAATGCTGGCGTATATTCACTCTGCAGTATCGTTCCAGACCTGCAAGATTTTCATTTCCTGCGTGACGGGCCCTGCGGACGGAACTAACGTCATGTGGATCAACATTCAGGGAGTCGCGATGACCGCAACGACATTTACCATCTCGAACTCAGTGTGGGGTCCAATGGCTTCGAGCACGCCCACAAGCGCCGTCTTGTCTCTCTCCAACGCAGCAGATACAGCGTCGTCGTTTCATTTCATACGGTTTTCCGCGTTCGGTACACGATTCTTCCAGGAAAATACCGTTTACGCTCCCATTACGGCCCAATGCCTAACATTTAATGGAGTGCCTGCGTCGTCGGCAGATTTCGCTAGCCCATCCAACCTTTGGTCCTTCGTCCCCATCTCTGTCTGTCCCCCAAGTGTAAGATGTGGATTTCGTACGGCAACAACGTCACGAACGCTTTCAAGAAAAGAGTTGGATGGCCAAGAAGAAGACATGTCGTCGTATTCTCACTCCGTGGAACCAACACAATCACAAACGCAATCTCACGAACCCGTCGATCAACTTGTGTACGACAGTGGTGTGTTCGCCATCACGAAGACGTTTGGCACCACAACGTTTCTCGCAGGCTCATCCGTGTCTTATGTTCGCCAGCTCGTAGGTAGCGCAACTGTCAAGTCCGGCGCAACCATCGGAGAACTCACGTCGCGAGATCAAGTCTACGTCCAATCAGGTGCTGTGGTGTCAACGCTGATTGGTTCTGGCATGGTGGATGTCGACGGAGGTCAAGTGGCGCACGTTAGTATCACAGGTCCCTCTTTAGTGTTCGTGACGAATGCTGCGCAAGTTGGGAATGTGGTGGTGGCGGGTGGATCCTCTGTGACCATCAGAGGCGGCAGTGTGGTCGATTCCTTGACGCTCCTGGGCACAACACCGATTACTATTGCTGTAATGGAAGGCTCGTCGGTAGGGACGATGGTGTCGAATGCTCCGCTCAGCGGCTTGGTGTATTCCGCTACCAGCTCCACTGTCTCTTGCATCACCTTCAGTGGGCTTCTTAGTGCGTCCACATTCTCATTCTCTGGTGTGTCGTTCACCTCATCGACGTGTGCGTTTATGAGTTGTGGGGGTGGCGCAACAGATGTCTCCATTTCTGTGTTCGGCTACTCGCTCCACACAATTACCAATTTCCCTGCAATACAGATTCTGGGAGAGACAAGGAGTGTCTCGGTGGGGTGGTCTTTGTCGCGCCTCGTCGTATTGGGAGCACCAGACGTGTCTGCATTTCACTTTGCGACAGTGGCACTCCCTGCTACCACACCTGCAACACCCACTACAGTACGAGTGGAGAGCTGTATGGATTGCATTGGCTGTGGTGGTGCAGCTCCGACTGAGACGAAACAACTACATGCGATCGTAGTTGGACTTATTTCCGTTGACAACATACGAAACACTGCAAAAATGATATTGACCATAACGGGGTCTAGCATCACCAACAACGCTCCCACCTCAATAACAAACGCCAATGGCCAACAGCTCATTCGTATTGGATACGCTGGAGGCAACCTCATTGGGGGTGTCTTGTCTGTTGGCTTCGATGCAGCCTCAAGCGTCACGTTAGCTCCCTCTACGCAACTCATTCGCTTTGCGTCAAATCTCAACTCCGCGATAGTGGACCTACAATTCGATGCGTCCGTGACCAACACCGACACCAGTGCGACTGCCTCCACCAATCACAATGCTCTCGTCCTAGCCGACGGAGATATCATGGGCACTGGAGCCTCCTTTACCTTGACGGTAGGAGGCGCTGCAAGGTGGACCACTGCGGGGGAATGTATCTCCATCACCGGATCTGCGTTTGGTGTCTTTCTTTCCGTTCTCATTGGCGCACAAGTGGTGGCGTGCAGCGGAATTATGGTGGTAGAGGGTTATGCTGAGAACATCGGTATGAGTGCCAGTGGAGACACGAGCGTTATCATGTTCACCCTCGACAGTAGTAGTGCTTCTGGTGCAGCATCGGAAGGTTCCATCATAGACTTGCGCACAGGCGGCACATCTGTTACCTTGTGGCTCAGCTCATGCCGCATCAGGGCGGGAAAGTCTGTCGTCCTTGTTGTTGGTGATGCTGTGAGTGCGTTAAGCGTCTACTCAGAATCTGGCCGACTTACAGTTCTTGGTGGACTCGGAACGACCCCAGCAGCGGCGTTTGATGTGGTGACTTTTGGAAATGTCGCCACCAACGCTTTTCTCCTCGCCACCATTTCCACCATCACCAGTGTCGGTCCCGCTCTCCGAGTATGGGCAAGCAGCAACAGCTTCTCCTGGACAACACCATGTACGTACGTGCAATCCTGTGCCGTGACCATTGTAGGTACCAATATGCCCGTCTTTGACCTTCTTGGCCCTATCACAACCGGCATCACGATACTGTCCTCGTTCACCGCCATCAACTACGCTTCTGGTGGAACACTCTTCAGCGCCGCTGCGGCCATCTCATCTGTGGATATTGGGGGTAACTCCATCTCTTTCATCAGCAGCACCATTGTGGGAACGTCTCATGGGATGTTGTTTTCGGGCAGAATCTCCAACGTTGCTCTCTCCTTCGCGAAGTGCTCTATTTCAGTGACATCGATGTCAACATCTTTCCTTGTGGTGTCGAGCGTCGCAGAGCGGTTCACTGTAGCCATCACCGAATCCGGCGTGTTCCTAACTGGGCTTCCGGCCGCGGCAAACAGTTCTTATTCTGTTCTTGCTGTCGTTCATGCTCCGACGACGACATCAATGCCAGCGCATTTTCAATTTCAGATTCAGTTGATGGCGTCGACGTACACGTTGCATTCCACAGCACCCTTCACAGATGTATCACTTGTGGCCTTCACAGGTGAGGGTGCTTACGTTACGTACACAGCTTCAACGATCATGATTGACGCCCTTGACTCATTTTACTCGAGTTCGTTTGCATCATCGACTGCGTTTCTGAGTGTGCTGATGTTCAAAAGCTCGATTCTCGCATCCGTCTCCCTCAACATTGCAACATTGACGGTAAACGCTGCATGGGCAGCAACCGCCTCGCGCCGTGCGCTGCTCTCTATGGCTGACAGTTTTTCTTCTTCGTCAACGATCCGGTGGACCTGCGTGCATCATTCATTTCTTTCCGCCAACGACTACCTCATGGCGTCTGTTAGCGTGACACACGCGTCGTTGACGATGACCGTCGCAAGCTCGTCGTTTAGCACTCGTGATCCCGATGTGGTGACATCATTTTTGTATCCTGCATCAGCTACCATATCTTCAATGAAACTGACAGCGACCGGCTCCTATTTTGGATTCCCGAATGTGCTGTTACCAAACTCTGCAAGTACCTTTTCCGCCATCGCATTTCGCTGCGTCTACACTGGCAAGTATTTCAAACCTGTCGTTGCAGCGCACTTGAACGCAAGTTTTGCGCCGAAACTTACCTTTGTCGCTGACCCACCCACCGCCTCAGGTGGGTGCGGATCATTGATCGCTGGATGTTGGGTCCTTACTCCGGCAACACGTACCACGACACCCACGATGTCCCTTAGCTTTGAGCCCGAGCACCTTCACGTCTACGACACTGGTGTGTTTGCGATTACAAAAACATATGGTCAAACAACGGTTCATACTGGCGCCAGCGTCTCCAACCTGTACCAACTGGACGGAGACGTCACTGTCAACGCCGGCGCTGCTGTCGGGATCCTACACGCAGCTGGCGACGCCGCTTTTATCGAGGCATCCGCGTCCATCGGCTCTCTCAAAGCCACCGCCGGTGTTGTGCATGTTGCAGGCAATGTCAATACACTTGAAGTGCTCTCCTCGGTGACTATTTCGATTGTAAGTGATGCCATCGTGTCACATCTGTTGGTGAGCAGCTCACACGCAGCCATCCATGTTGAAGGAAGTGCCACTGTCATTGGGATTACGTTCGTATCGCCTACTCTGGAGGGAAACACCATTTCTGTTATCGGCCCAGGGGCCTCGATAGGGAGCATTACTGCATCAGCTGCGGATTTGACCACCACCTCGATCTACTTGCAGGATGCCACCGTCGGCTGCACATGGCTGAAATCGTTTACCGACTCTACTTTTACTGCGAAGGGCGTCGCGTTCTCCAGCAACGTCTGCTCCTTCGTTACTGTCACCGCCGCGATGCACCGCTCCTCCCTGTTGGTTCTGGGACAATCCTCCATCACAACAATGGGAAGTTCATACGGTGTGTTGACTGTCAACGTGATGTCGTCGTCGACAGTGACGTTGCAGGCATCCAAAATCGCTTCCTACGACGGACGCGTCTTGCTGTTCCTGTTTGTGACGGGAGACGTTGTGGTGAAGGTTGCCAATTTCTCAACGTGCGTTGGGTGCGCCGCAGACGGAGTGTCGGATCTGGCGTTGTCCGTAGTGGGATCAACGTTCCTGCACATTGATAATTCATTGCAATTGACATCACTTGTTATGGAATGCACGTCCTCTGCCTTTGTCGTGACCGAATATTGGATGAAAGCTCCGCACGATCTCAGTGGCCTCGTCTTGACCTTGGACCGATGCAATGTGGTGGCTTCAGTGAGCGTGTTCTACATCGTGAACCTCGTAGGGGGCCGCATCACAAATGTCAACAGTGTGTTTTATTCACAGTCTATCGCATTTGAAACCTGGTCACTCACAAACGTTGTTGTTGAAAGCCAAGGCAGCAACGCTCGATGGACAAGTAGCACAGGCGGCCTCATTGTTGCTCACGACGATGTTCAGACACTTTCCATCATTGTCACTTCTGGGACCCAAATTCAACTCAGCAATGAATTATTCTCTGGAGAGCAGACGTCCTCCGACATCTCCATAGAAATATCGGGAGAGTCCAGCGTCACCATCATGGAGTACGACGTCGTCGCTTTTATCGACGCGTCGGCCGTACACATTCTCGTGAGTGACTACTCCACTGTTCGCGCGTTCGGGGGAGCTCACGGTTATGGGCACTTGTTGTATGCAGATGGTGTTGTGGCAGCACTCGTGGTTGAAATGTCGTCTAGCTCAGTCATGAGTGGGATCGGATTCCTTAAGATCAGCGACATTGCCTTTTCAGGCACAAACAGCCTTGTCAAGCTGGGCACTGGAGTGACCGTTAGTGTCCGCGAAGAATTTATTGCAGTGGAGTACGAGGTGGAGGGCTTGAGCGTTGAGGTCACTGGCACGCTTACGGACCCAGTCAATGTTCAATCTGCGCTAGCAAACCTCATCACACTTCGCGGCGACGTGATTGGGGGCAGCTTAGACATGCGGTTTACGCATGCTGTGATGAACACAGGCGCATATATCGCCCAAATTATAAAAGTCAGCTCAGCTTCCGCTGCCCTTACCATCGTGTGCAACTACGTCGTTGTCACGAGCAATTCGTTTGTGTTTGCGCTCACCGCAACAACCACCACCACAACAGTTCACGTGGAACATAGCCAAGTGACGTGTGTAGGCGGCGTACTGCTGCCGTCCCATGTGGGGTCCTACTCCCCGTCAGGTGGTTCTGGTCGTTTCAGCGTATTGGTGGCGAGCAGCACGGTCACCATCACCGGCGCAGATCCACTCCTCTACTCGACACAAGTTGCGCTGATCATGTTGGACGACTCCCTTGTCGCTTTTCATGACTCCACCATCACCATCCAGTCCGTTGATTTCATATTTGGCACCGCAGCAGCCCAACTACCGCGCTCCCTTGTTGCTATCGGCGGAATTTACGCCTTAACCATTGAAACGCTTTCAATCTTAATCGAATCGTGTGATTCGTTTTTCAAGATCACTACCGCATCTGTGGGAACTGGTTCTTTAATCGCAGCAGTGTGCTTGCGGAATGGCGCATCAGTCGTGGATACGTCAATTCTTGTCAAAAGCATGACGCTAGCAGCATGGAGCGACACAGATCCTGCATCTCAAGACGCCGCGTACTTTAGCGAGGGAAGTGGAGTTGATGCGTTTCGATCGTTTCTTCACGTGACCAACAGTGTGCTGGAATCCAGCTTAGTTGAACTTCAATGCATTGTGCACGACGCTGGCTTGTCGATAAGAGACTCCATCATCCAGGTGAAGGCTTCTGCTTTTACATCGAACAAAGTGAGCGTGAAGAGCAGCAAGCTGAAGTGGAGGGACCCAACGAGCAGTGGACTTGTGCAAGCGCTAGGGACACTCTCCTCCCAACTAGAAATACTGCAGTTTGAGTTCGATGGTGCTCATTTGGACATTTCAACAGCGCAGAAGATTCCCATGGGTTCCTTGACCTCCGCTGAAGTGACAGATATTCATTCCGAGTGCAGTTGGTTGGCACGAGGGGTTCTCATCGCCAGAACTGACTTCCCTGCCGCGCTGCAATCGCAAGTGTCCGTCGTCAACGGCCTCCCTTCGATGTGTTTGGCGAGATCAAACGGGTGCTGGGCGTTTCCAACAATGAGTGAATCGAGACGCTCTCCAACGCATTCCTCCTCGTCGGCCTCGTCCAGCGACTCTACCACACCTTCGAATTCGTTGTCGGGATCTTTGACACGTTCCAATAGCACGGCTCCCACACCAACCGCTACCGTGGTGGAAACGCCAACGTTGACATCGGGCTCTGTCACTCGCAGCAAAACTTCCTCATTTTCAGCGTCCGTTTCAGCATCGGCTTCCAGTTCGTATTCGTTAACGAAAGTCACGATAACGCCCCTGACTATGTCGTTCACCAAGAGTGACTCAGTGTGGTCTCTCACTCCTTCCATTTCAGCAACCCATTCCTTCAGCGTATCGATCACAAACACTGTCTCGTCGAGTGGCCTGACATTGTCGACATCTTTGAGCACTTCAGACTCCTTGCGCTCTTGGTCACCGTCGCCATCAGGGTCAGGATCGGTGACGTCTTCACAGCCAACATCGACGCCCTCAACGTCTTTATCACACAGATCGAGCACATTGTCAACGTATTCAACGACGAGGTCGGAAAGTGCGTCGCGCAAATCACAAAGTGGTTCTCAAACGCAGTCATCTCTCCTACGTTCATTGACTGTATCTCGCACTCACTCGAGCTCACGCACAGCGTCGTTTGGTACAGCCACACAACCATCTTTTTCCGTGTCCCAGTCAGAATCATCACCTTCACTGACTTGGACAGTCTCGCCATCCGATGGAAGTGGGACGCACACGCATAGCGTTAGCAACAGCGACACCTTGTCCATATCATCGAGCAGTGATACCTTGAGCATGACGGGGACTAACTCCCATTCCTTCACGGCGGGATCCAAAACGGCTACAGACACAATCTCCTTTACGCTCACGGAATCCGCCTCGGTCGGAACACGTAAAGGAACACTATCACATTCCATGACACACTCCACAAGCCAGTCACGATCCGCACTCTCCTCGTCTGCATCATTTTCCATGACGTCGACATTTGCAGGGTTGTCTGTTTCCCCCAGCACCTCTGGTTCCAACACGAACTCTGACAGTTTCACGCGATCAAAAAGCTCCTCACCGTCAAAGAGCTTCACAACCTCAATGAGCGCTACGGGGAGCGTCACACATTTGAATAGCGCTTCCAGCTCCTTGTCCATCACACGCTCCATCTACTCTCCAACATTGACATTGACGTTCACTCGCCGCTCTCCGTCGTCAAGCACATCGTTTTCATTTTTGATGAAAGAATCGGTATCTCTCATTGGTACCATGACACAATCGAAAGTGAGCAACACGTTTTCACCAACTCCCTCCTTCACACCAACGTTCTCGGCATCTGAGTCTGTTTCCAAGAACAGTCACACCATGACCGGCACACGATCCATGACTCTCACGCACATCACAAAGACGCGAACGCACTTTACGTCAACTGGAACTCCTTCACTCTCCTCAAGTCACAGCACCAGCCATTCTGCAAGCGATCGTTCGCGTTCACTGTCGCCATCTGTCTCGTCAACATTGACCCACAGTGCAACACCAACAAAGACTCCGTTGTCTGTTTCGCGACTACAGCCTCATACCTACTCTGGGTCCCTCTCCAACAGTATCTCGATGTCAACTGCTGGATCCCCTTCCCTGTCGCGGCCTAATGTGACGGATTCCCCGACGTTGCTGAATTCACGTGTCACAAAGTCGTTCTCCATTTCCTCGAGTCTCACGTCGACACCCTCCAGCACCATCAAACTTCCTCACCTGTCACGTTCGCGCACCCAAACACGAATTCCTCTGTCTGCGTCCTTTGTGCTTCATTGTGCGGCTGTCGCTCGCTCCCTTGTCTCTGACACCTTCCCCACGCTAACCGTTGGAGCTGTTGTCGATGTGGAAGAACGGAACGAGGCGTTTGTGCAGTACAACGTGCTCATCGAGATCCATGCACCTCAGCTGCCCTTGTACCACAACACACTTGATGGCTCCGAAGTGGAACTGTATTTGCACGATACCATTGACAACACGAACAACAGTATCGGCGGCTGTACCCTGTCGTCGTTTCGTTTTGTGGTGCAGCGACAACTTCACAACGGTACCACGCACCTCCACAACATGACGCTGTCATGCGCACCCCAAAAGCAGACCCTTTCCTACCGCGTCACCATGTTTGACAGCCCCTCTCACTATTTCCACGAGGATCATCCCCAGGTTGAAGTTGTCTTCCCCGCCCCCACTGTCGCATCAAAGATCGTGCGCATCTCTGGAATAGTGGGCTGTCCTCTGTCGTCATACCCAAGCACAGCAAACTGCCCGTTGATGGGAGACACGCTCCTTTCGATTGAAGGCGCCGGATTTGACTCGTTGCCAAGCCATGCGAGTATTTCTTTTCAACTTCAAGGAGATGAGCGCTCAGCAGCAACAACAGTTGGGGGAGGCACAACGACTGCAACCTGCACCAACGTCACAGTGCTTTCCCCATCACACCTTTCATGCGTGTTAGGTCCCGGCTCTGGTGACCGCGGTAACATTACCATCTCGGGAAGTGGCAGCATCATAGCGCACAAGGAGGCCGTCCTCGCCTACGTCCCAGTCTACCGCTG